>VYXF01005518.1:549951-625945 GCA_013397295.1 Polioptila caerulea | reverse complement strand
CGGGAGCGGCAGCCGCCAGCCTGTCAAAATGGCAGCTCGCGAGCCCGCTCTGCCGCCAGGATTACTCACTAATATGCCCTTTCTTCTGCGTCCCCCGACGGGATTTTTGTTTATTCCCCGGTACGGCACAGCATAATATGTCACATTGTTTCCCATAAGCAAAATGGCTGGTCCCCTCGGCACCGCCGCAGAGCGCTCATTGGGCTCGCCCGGCTTGCCGGAGCCATGGCAACAGCCAACAGCCAAGCCAATCGGCCCGCCCCGGCCCGCCCCGGCTCCCTCCGAGCCCCCGCGCCGAGCGGGGATGAGGCAGCGCCCAGAGCGACCCGGGCCCGGGGGCTGCCAATTACCGTGTGAACGCGGCCAGGGGAGCGCCTCTGATGCACCAAACTGACGCGCCAAAATTGACAGGGCACTGGATAAGCACTCAGGGTAAATAATCGTCCTTACTAAGGAAATAACCATTAGGGATAACCATAATACAATAGTCAGCTGGTTTTCCAACAATAAAGACTAAGTCCCCACTCATTCACAATAAGCTGACCCCTGACATCACAATTCCTAGTGTTCATAAACACATTGCTTGATCTTAAAGGGTTAAACGTTGCTGCTTGTCAGACGACTTTCAAAGGTTGTACATTGCAATCACCATGTAAAGCAATTTTATTCCATTTAGAATAACACATTTTTTCTTTTCAGTTAGAAGTAGGAAGAAAAGGAGACATTTGTGAGCAATTTAAAACTGCTCATAAAAATTTCCGCTCTTCAAGACCTGTCACGAACTAACATCTCAACTGCCCGGAGTCAGGAATATAAACTAGAGAGCACGAGCAGAACCTGTCAGCCTAAAGTTCTCAAAAAGTCATTTAGGTGCATTAAATGTATCAAAGCAAGCATACTCCATTAAATACACAAGAGTTCTGAGTATTGGTCAGAACTTCCCGGTTTGCACAGATTGACTTAATACATATATGAAACAATTGCATTTCCTTGTGCAGTTATACTTTTCTAGGGCTACAGCAGATTTTTTGCCTCTGAACACAGCTTGTAGACAAAGCTCTACTGCTCCACCACTCCAAGGGAATTTGCTGCTGCCAGGATCCAAGGGCAGTGGTGTCACAGTGGAGTCTTGAGCAGAGAACTAAGGTCCACTTGGGTTGATTTTACACATTTCTTCCCTCAGCATCTTTACTCTCTTTTCTTTGTCCAAGTTTCTCTGAAAGTGAGTACTGAGCTCTGTGAAAGTGACCTGGGAGGGGCTCACTAGGAAACAAGTAAGTAAATTCTGTTTAGATTTTTGATTAAAGCTGAAACGTTCCAGTATATTTAAATAGGTGCTTCAACACAAATGTTAATTTTGTCTTGTTTCTTCGTCTCTCAGCCTTCTTAAGAAAGATGGGTGGATGTCCACATCTCTCAAACTGCAGCTGGGGCTAAGAGTCTGTTCTAGCATCCAGTGAAAGTACTCCCTGCTCCCATGACTCAAATATGTACTTTTGGTGCCATGACTACTGTTCAGCAGTTCTTTTTGATCAAAAAAGGACGTCTGCTGATTTGGCAACCCAATTCTGAAGCTTTTCCCTGGAAAAAATTAAACTACTGAAGTAATTATTTACATACTAAGTATTAAAACAAAACCAGCCTGCATTACAAGAACACCATTTCACCATGATTGGTTCACTAACTTTTTTTTTGTTAATGAGCAACATGAGACAGACTGCACATCCAGTCTCTTTCTTTTTAATGCATGGATACACTGACTTTAAAAAAAAATTAAATGCTCTTCAGTAAAGGAAGACACAAACAGGTTTTCTGTAACTTTATTGCACTAAGAGTGATTACTATCACAATACTCTCCACGGACAGGCTAAAATAGCTTTTGGAAACATAGAGACCATGAGTTTTTAAACAATATGTTACAGCTTGGGAAGGTTTCAGGATGTTTGTCCATATCTCTGTATCAATACATAGGCAAGCACCTGAAAGTACAGTGGAAGTACATCCATTAAAATGTTTTAAAATTTCTTTAAATAATAACCTGTTGTAAGATTTCAAGTTCATAATTCAATATTTAGGGATCTAGAACTCTGTCTATAATGCAGGCACACTTTTACCCATAAAAGGCTGATGGAGCTTTTCCCTGCAGTATCTCATAAGGCTTAACAATATACACGTACATGCACCCTTTCCTTCTCTGTGGTTTCAAAAGTGATATAGGCAGAAATTAGAAAAGGCTTAACCCAAGCACAGATTACGGCTCCAATTCAGCAAACAATTAAAGCCCAAATTGTGAAAAGTTAACCTGAGTTTGCCTAAAAGCTCCACAAAAATCCTAGAAACAGTTTCTGATGCATGCTCTGTACACTCATAAAATTTCTTCTGGCAAAGCCCACTAAAATCATAATGTCAAAGGATGTGAACTGGACCCCCAGTGAAGCTGTGAGACTGAATAACCTCTGGTAGTCCCCCAGGGCTCAGTTACACTGGTATGTCTGTTTCTAGGAAAGCTCCAGAACCAGGCAGCTGAAATAGTGGCTGCTATCATGCTCCCCTTACATAAAAAAAATCTAAGTGCAAGGCATAGAGTCATACTGACCCTACAGTGAGTATTTAAGTGCTTAAAGATAACCACTTGCCTGCTGTATTAGAACAGAGCTGAAAATAGAACACATCATTTGGTATCTTTGCTCAAATCCTACTCCCACATTAATTCAAATGAGCTTCCTGATCTCACTTGTAGTACCTGGAGAATAGTTGCTCATATCAGAGCAATCAGAGCTGAAAGAAAACCAGTATTCACCAATTCTTCACCAGAACATTGCTAACTTCTTCAGTTTTGGGACAGAAATAACATTATTCTCAGCCTTATCTATAGATACTTGTAGCATATCACTCACCACCGTGGTTTAGCCTGTCCTGCTATTTTCCTTCACAAACTGGTTTCCAGCTGTCCCAAACCAGCTCCATACAATGTAAAACACATACTTCCATTAAGGCAACATTTAATTCTTAAATCAGCTTAAGAACTGTGATTTGCATACAATTCATTAGAATTCATTGGTTCATCAATAATTAATTTGCATTCTAACACTGTTTTAAAAGCATGAACACTAACAAATATTAAAAGGCAGTGTCACTCTTGGACAGAAAATGTCAAAAGAGCAGATCCTAAGTTAAGAAGCAATTACTGTATTAAAATCAGCATTTTATTTATTGCATGGCATTGAAATTATTCCTTCGCATATTAACTATCCAAGTAGGAAAACACCTCATGTTCAGCCATCCTGAATATCATCAACAATTACCCATCTTTCTGACCCTCAATCCATTTCTGAAATCACTTGATGATATATTGAAATGAAAAAGACTTATAAAGGCAAATTGGACTGTTATAATCAGAGAGAAATCATCATCTATCAAAGGTCTCAAATTTAAAAAGACTGATTTTTTTTTAATATTCTTTGGTCAACTTGCTTGAATGCAAAACAGTAGATAAACACAATGAATACCTGTAGGTGGGTATGCTGAAGTGCAGAGTAGTTAACATTTGTTTTTCCAAGGTTCCAGGTGATGACAAGCCTATGAAAAAAAGCACTGATATCCAATTCCCAAGACACTACTATAATTAACTGCCTGAGACATAACCTGTAGACGAGCAAACTGGAATTCAGACACAAAGAGTTAATTTTATCCAGGGTCAAACTTGTTTGTAGCTCCTCCAGCTACTAAATACTGAGTGCAACTCTAGATATTTGCTTTGTATTTTCAGGTTCTCCCAATAACAACTCTGATGAATTTTCTGTGCTGTGGATTCAGATACTTGGCAAAGATGCTGACAGAATTCTATCCCAATTGAATAGAGCAATGAGTTGATTTAAGGTGTGTCATGCACTTAAATAAAACAATCACAAGAGCATTGCAGAAACATTTTCTAGAGCGTATTTGGAAAATTCTTATCACAGAAAATATCTTCTTTTATTCACAATTGCCCTTTGAGACACATTCCTCATTGCAGCCATAAAACAGGAGAGAAGAAAGTTTGATTTTCTTAAAATCAAATATTTAAAAATTTTAAAAGGAAACCCTGAAGCCCTTTTGTAATTAATTAGAGATGAAAGAGTCTTAACCTAATAAGACTATAATCCCTCATGTTTTATACCAGTGTTAAAAATGCTACTGAATTCCTGGAGCAATTTCCACACAATTTCCTATCTCACATTTAGTGTTTTACTTCCTGATATAATTTAGTAAAAAGGCAAGAGTGAAGGTATAACTGCCTCAAATACAATATATTACAAAAATTAAATAAAGCTGCTTTTTAGCTGTTTGGACATACCGTTTTGGATTAATTTCTGCTGCATTTTAAGTAAGATAAAAAAGAATCCAAAATAAACACATTATTTTTCTTTTCTGTTTGCTTGGCTATGAAACTGGATTATTTAATGCATTAGATAAGTTAAAAAGATATATATATATACTCTAACACATATATAACTTTGTTTTCACTTATACCAAGAAAACATCTCAAATTTTATGGTGTACTGGGCAGATTTTAAATCAGGAGAACTATAATATGGATACATATTCCATTTTCAGATCTTTAAGATGGTATTTGAGAGAAGAAATGTGAACTTGAGCTCAAAAGGACATAATATTCAAGGTTCTCCCAAAAATGAATGCTTAAAAGACAGCTTTAAGAGAAAATAGCAAACCTTCAAAACAAAATTGACACACAGAAAGGAAATGTCTTAAAGTTATGCACAGAATTTTGGAAATAGCACCAAGAGGTCAATTGTGACCTAAAGCAAAACAAAAAATGAGAAACTGCTACTGAAATGCACTGTGCTTTCAGAGAATGCCAAGGATATTGTCAAGACAATTAATAGTTTATCTGGTCAATTTGTACTTGAAAGTTTTCCAGTCCTGATTGTGTCATGTACTGACAGTTCCATTAAATAATCACATTAATTCATAGCCCTAAGCAAGAGTTCAGATTAAGTTCTGAAGAACACCCCAGGCCTAGTTTCTTGAACCCCCCAAAAAAGCAAGTATTGCCTCCATTATGAACTTGAGATCCCTACAAGCCTAAGTTCCTGTGAACATCAAATGCCAGTCCCAGCACAGAGGCCTGAATTGCTGAGAGAACTAGAAATTTTTTGCTTTCCACTGTGTTGGAAAGCAAAAATTGTATTTGGAAAACCAAATTTGGCAAAACACATTATGGAGACTTATTGCATGTCCTACATTTGTGTAGGAAAGTATAAATTTGAGATTGATAGCTACATAATGAAGATGAACAGTTTCCCCATCTTTTCTCCAAGAGTGGGGCTTAAATGAAAATTTTATTAACTTCTCAATAAGAGGTTCCTCACATATTGCAATTTATAGAGGAAGCATAATGAACAAATATCCATGACAATATTCCCTCTGGTTAGACACCAGCAGCCAACTCCTCTATGCTTCAAATTTGTGAGTATTTCTCAAACATCACTTTTAGATTTTTAGAAAGATAAGCTGTCAGTCTCCAAGCTTCTTCTTTCCTCAATTTATGATACATAAATCTGAAATTTTTACCTACTCCTCTATTTTTATCCTTCATCATGTTCTCCTTACCTAAAACCTAAAGCCATATGCCTGGGCTATTGCCACTGTCCTGCTGAACTTCTCCACTGGCATCACTTCCTTAAATCACTGCTTCAGCTTTGTAACTCCTTGAGAGCAGCTGCCAGAAAGCCTCAGGCCCTTGTACTCCCAATTTGCTGTCCCTTCATTTCAAAAGTTTGCTTCATACAGCTTCATGGGCTGTTCTTGCATACTCTAGTAATTAGGATATGCATTCCTGTTCTCTGTTTTGAGAAACAATACTTCACATCTAATTTATACAATATCAATTGCGAGAAATGAAAAAAAAAATGTAGGAAGAAGAGTTTGTTAGTGGAAAAATGTGGCAGGAACATTGATTTTCATATGCTGCCCACAATTCCTGCAAATGCTTTGCAAGAGACTTTTACAACTGACCTAGACCTCCTCATGAACCCTACCTCAGGCCTGCTTGGCACAAAGACCCAAACCAACAAGAATCAATCCAAACTGTTCTATTTCCGTACAACTTGAACTATCTAGAGATAGCTGAGTCATTGCTAATAATTAGGATGGGAGTTATTACTGTTTTTAAAAAAATATTTGTTTGTCCATATCTTTATTCTTTTTTGCCTATAGCCTCAATCTCTTTCAGCAACCTGCATTTTGTTGTATTTTTCTACTCCTTGCACTACTAGCCAGCAAACAATAGGTATGCTTCTTAATATACCTTTGACCAATCTAATTTAGTTCTATCTGGCATAGGAAAAACAAAGAAGAAATTAAGTAACAAAATCAACCCCAAATGATCTCTTTCCAGCTCCCCCACCCATTACTTTCAACATTGCACAATGCAGAGAATCAGCTTACTAAAAATAGAGAGCACTTCCCTAGACATGACCATACTTGTGGCTCTCATCTCAAAAGAGTTGTTCTTGCCTGATTAGATTGGCTTATTAAGTGATAGAGAGCATGTTGGGCTAGTCCCATCTGTCTCTGACTCTCCTCAGAGCTAACCACAGAACATTTAAAGATCTGCCCTTCATTATAGTTAGACTCCACACACCCTGAATACAGCATTTTCTTAGCTTCACAGTCCCCCTGGAAAAATTACTATTTAAAACCTATCTCAAAAGTATCAGAAAGAAATGCCAGTAGCTGTGGTATTTCAGATCATTTGTTAGAAGCAATAAGATTTGGAAAGAGAGGATGAATGGGAACATCAGCAGCAAATAAGTATGATAAAGGTAGCAAACAACCATATTTTTCCAAGTTCTTTGAAGACAGGAAGTTTTAAATGAACTTGGAAAGAGGACTTAAATTTTATCAATTCTGGGAACTTGGCAGCATCTCTCTATGCCAGATGAGGTCACAAATCAATCTCAAAGCACTTCTGACAAAGTATAAATACCATAGTAGGGTATGTCTAAGTCACGCTAACATGTCTGGCTGGCATAACTACAATAGCAGAGTTGATAAGGTAGCAACCAGCTTATCCACAGCATTCTTTTCATGAAGAGGTCATTTCTTTCTTTTGTGCTAGGAAGTGAAACAATGCCAAAGCATTCCAGAATTGCTTAAACAAATAGCAGCATCTACCTCCACTTAGAGGTTAACAGTTTGTACTTTTTTGGTAGCTTATTTATTTTCTCTAGAGTATAACATAACACATTAGGAACTTTAGCAGACCACCTGCCAGATATATCCTTTATTCTAGGAAGTGAATCAGCTTTTTTGTTACAATACAATTACAGATTACAATTGCCTTCTCATTTGGCTTCAGGTTTGGCCATAGTTTGGCTTCTCCAACTTAATTTAACATTCACTTCCTTTTAGCCTGAAGTGGCTTTCAACTTTGTCTTAAGTTTTGGTCTCTAACAGTGCTCAAGCAATAGGTATAAAATTACAAAACATGACTATGTTTAAAAGTCTGCTGCCAGTTTTCTTTGAGGTAGCTCACTTACATTAAACGTTTATCACAGAAACTTCATCTAGATTTCACACTAGAGAGGGGAAAGGTGAAATATTCAAATAGGAATGTGATCCTTCTCCTCTATGCCATGCTGGTGAGGCCACCCCACAGCTGCAGTACTGTGTCTGGTTCTTGGCTTCTCTGTACAAGGAGCCATTGACCCACTAGAGACTCCAGCAAAGGGACACACAGTGGACTGAGAGAGCCATCCCTCCTAGCAGGAACAGCTGAGAGACCTGGGACTGTGAAAGCTGGGAGAGGGTTGGTGAGGGGCAGGGGCCAGCATCTCATCTGCCTGCACACACCTGAAGGGAGGCTGTGTGCACCAACTGCAGGTTGCATGCAGTGGTATCCAAGATCAGAGACAATGGGCACAAACTGAAACACAGAGAAGTCTGTCTGGACATCAGAAAACACTTTTTAATGTGAGGGTGGCTGAGCACTGCCACAGGTTGGCCAGTGGGTGTTGCATCTCTGTTATAGAAGTTATTCAAAAGCCTTCTGGACCTCATCCTGGACAATTGACTGTAGATGGTCTTGCTAAAGCAGGGAGGTTGGGCCAGACAATCTCCTTTCCAACCTCAACCATTCTGTGATACAAGAAAAACCAACTGTCTAAGTTTTTGTTTTTCAATTAATATAGATATTTATTACTCTCTGGCACAAAAATTTAGATCTCTGATGTCTCCAAATAGAATCAGACTCAGATCAGCAGAACCATGAAAAGTAGTATCAGAATCTCTGATATAAGAATGGTTGGATACTACAGACTCCTAGCATTTAACTTTAAGGAAGCAGCAGTGGAGAGTGTGCTCAGCATCACTTTCTGAAATGAGCTGCAGATTTAGTGTTGGAGGAAAAGAACTAGTGTATATAAACAAGAGGATAGAAAACAAGAGACTCAAATGTATTCAAGATTTAGAAGCTCACAACACTGATGTTGTTTCCATAGCAACTAATATACTTGAAAGCAGGGAAAAAACAGGGTGAGGATTTTAAAGGACAGCACCACATACAGATTAAAAGCAGATATTGCCCACCCACTAATAATCTGAGGTTTGGACTGAAGAAATTACGCAGTTTATAACAAGAAGTATCACTTGTTAAGGGACTCAAGCTCCAATGAAACTACCCTACTAACAAAATAAGAGTGAAAGAATAAAAATAGCACAGTGAAACACCCCTGGTACTTGACAGCCTATCTTCCAACTCTTTAGCAGGCTCAAACCAAGATGAACAATACACCACTGGTTAATGCAGTTGTGCCTTGGGCATTCATCACTGTCAAAGGTGGTGTCCAATGTTATTTCCCTCCTTAGTCAGAATAAATGAACCTATGTGACTCCAAGGAAAGACAGGATAAAGTAGATAAGAAGCAGCATACCTTGCACTAAGCTGAACCAGATTACTCAACCGGTTTGCAATGCTTATGTTTTTATAGCTTCTTGTCCATGCAGTTGATAGCATTGATATAATAACCCTTTTCATAAACAAACCCCACAAGCAATTATACTTACTGAGAAATATATAGAGAGAAATTGTACTTTTTGAGCTTAGGGAAGACAAAGGAAGACAATGTCATTTCTAGAAATAATATGCAGTAGTGGAAAAATGCTTGGTAATAAAGCAACTATAATGGAACTGTAATTCAGCTGGATCAAGGGCTTAACTGGTCTCTTTCACAGAAAATACTAACAAAAGGCATAAGACCCCTGAAAGAGTAAAGCCTCTGTACACAATTCTTCCATTTATCACCATTTCTGAAAAATGAAATAGCATAAACTTGTAATTTAAGTGCTGTCTGTGCTCAATAAATGGCTTTTGCACCAATGGCAGAAAAGCTTTATGAACTGTATGTTTCTATACTACACCAGGCTACATCTCATATATAGCACAACTTCAGAATATTCAACCACATAAAAGTTACTTGGGAGGCAAAATCCAATTCCTAGGTAAATAGCCACATAGCATTGCTGTATGCAATTTCATTGTCACACACGTCCAGGGACATGAACCAAAAGAATTCCAAATCACAAGTGCCAGACTCCTACCCTTTGTAACTGACTTTTCAGGGGTAGGATGGCAAAGCCATTCTTGCTTATCATAAAAAGGGAACGTCATGGAAAGATCAGCCTGAGGCAAAGTTTCAGAAGGGTGCTAACAGCACTCTTGGGATCCTCAGAGCTACGCAGTTAATGCCTATGAAATGAAGTGAGTTCAGTGTACTGTTTCCAAGTACTTGGTTTGGTGTAATAATAATTTTCAAGTGTTCTGCCAATAATCAACGGGTAAAGTCAACATCTACCCAAGACCACTTCAATTGATTTGTTCCTCATCTGGAATTTCTTTCAAGTACCTTATCTTTTTAGAAATCAGTATCCTAACATCCATACAACAGGTACAACACATAACCAAACAAAATCTACAGTAGTTTCCCAGACTGATATATTTCAATATTCAAATTATGCAGAGAATTCTTGTACTGGTTTGCTAAAATTCATTTTTGTTATTAGAGCATAATAAGGAAAAAAGCATGTTGTTTTTTTTTTTCCACCACAGTGGTGAAAAGGATGTAGGTGGGGATTATAATTGAGACTAATTATTTGTAGGAAAGGTCAGGGTTACCTTTTACCAACACTGTGAGGCAGCTGATTATCTGTCACATCTCTGGAACACAGTCACGAATTTGTCAGTGACTAAAGGACAAACAGGCCTTGGCTAGCAATCAAACTTGGCAGCATTCAACAACACAGCACAGCAGATGTCTTTTTAAAATAGGTAAATTGTAAGGCACTAGATAGTGTAATGCTAGATATCTGTAATGCTGAAAAAAGGTTGATAAAAGCTACTGTTTAAGCACTTAATAGGTGACTTGGCAGTATGAGCTTCTCAGCATTTGAAGAGCTAAAAAGAACAACTATATCACAGAATTCCAACTCAGTTTTGAACTCCCTCAGAAAGTGTTCAGTTTCTAGAGGACATGTAATTTAATTTATTTGATACATTAACACCATTTTGAACAAAAACTGCACATACAAGGTGTAAGACAGACAACTATGCCAAGATATCTGGAAAATAAAGACTAGACTGGGTAGTTAAAAAATATATAGTACCTCAAAAAAATTTTGTCTCAGAGTCCTGGGAAATACCCCTCTAAAAGTTGAAAATTATTATATCCTATTATTATTGCTGTTGCTGGAAAATCCAACCAGAGATCTAATACATATTGTCTGATAACTGATTTGTAACCAGGATACTCAGTGCTCCAAGAAAAAAAAAGTTGTTTGTTATTTAGTATGTCCCTGGAGAAGTTTACTGTGCATTAAGTGAAATGAAAATTCCATCACTGAGATCCTCTTACTGGCTTTTCAGAAAGTAGAATTTACAGGGATGAGGCAGCTCATTTCCATGTAGCATTGCCTCAAATGTTAATCTCAGAACTATGAGAAGAAATCCATATGCCCATGTACTCCTACTTAACAAGTTAGCTTTTTAAACCAAAATCCCTAAATGAAACACATATAACAAATTCAGTGAGATTTCACTGTATGCATTTTTGGATATACACTTTGTAATAGCAAAAAGCCTTTGTTTTGCAGCGATTACCAGTCCATAACTAAGGTTATGTAGAAACTTATTTTTTTTTGGAGTACAAAGAGTTCATTTACAGTTATGTTATGCAGCTCTGCAGCAGCCAGTTTAAGTGCCATCAGCTCCAGCTTTTGCCTACATGTACATAAATTCAGCAGTCAAACAATGCTGAGACTGCAGTGGAGAATCTTGACACCACCACTCTTCCTGATGCTGAGGAATGCTATGTCCAGAGGATCATAACACCCATCTGAGCATTTCCATTCCCTGAAATTCTTTAAGAAATGCTACAATATTTCATGCCAAAGCAGCAGTCCTGGGGAAAATGTCTGATTTCCTCAGAAGTTTCAGGGTCATGTTTCTAAATGAATTTTGATAGGGAAAGAAATTGATCACTTGGGCTCTCCAGATTATGGTAGTTTTGATTAGTAAGAATTTAGACTAGCGAAACAGGGAGAAAAACAGTTATGCAGTCCAGTAGTCCTAGTGCTAGCAGTTGTCAGTTTTCCTTCCTTTCTTGCCCGAGCAGATTGCAGAATCGTGCTGCTCAAGCTTCACAAAGCACACTGAACCCTGGCTCCTGGTTTTGCAAAAGCTAGTAAGTAGTAGTTTGCAACATGATACTCCCCAAGGGAAACACCAAAACTTTACTTAGTTCTCAGCAGAGACACAAGGATATTTGTGAATCAATCCAAAATCATTTTGAATCATCAGTGTCAATAACTGCAACAAGTTAACAGGAAAAAACCCATCCTGCTTTTAATTTATAACTGACCACCTTTAGCTGACAGCATTTTGTTTAGTGTAAGCCACAGGACTCTCGTGCTTATCAGGTTAGAGTAACTATTAATTCCAGTGCAACAACATTAAAGCTTAAGAGCAGAAGGGCTAGCAAATATTTCTGACTGACTACAGGGCTGTGGCCCAGTATGACACCAGGGTTTTGTGACAGGCCTATAACTTTACCCATTACTCATCGCAAATGTCATGTTTTCATCTGGTTTCTGCTGAAGGTATCTGAACAAGGAGGATGTTATTATGTCTTCTCTCTTCAAGGAGTGATGAAACCGACAAGAAATATGAAAATCCTGGTATCCTGTCTGAACAGCTAATCTTTCATTTAGGAATAGAAAGATGTTTCAGTGCCAAAAATCAATAGAAATATCTGACTTAAAATTGAGAGACAACAATCAGGATGAGGGTGCAAGGTTTCTACAAAATCTCTGCTACTGTAAAGCCAGCTGCTTGTCATGCAATTCACCAGAGTCAGGCTAATCTTAGTAATATTCAATTTACCAATCCTATGTAAGGGTTTCACTAGGTGTGAAGATGTATATATCTACAACATACTTATAGCTATCAGTGTCTGGAACTCAGTTTTAACATTTTTTTTTTATTTAGCTAGCTAATATTAAAACATATCAACTTTTCTAGACCCAAAGATTTTCAGTGACTTCAAAATGCTTGAAGCTGAAGAAAATCTAAATAATGTTAGAACAATAAAGAAGCTCCTCAAAGACAAAAATACTACCACTTTTGAGGTAGGTAAGCAATCATAGACAAGCAACTTGCCTCAAATCATCTATTGGGCTAATGGCTGCAACATCAGGAAATTTCACCTTCCTGCTTTTTCCACCATTTTCCTCTCCAGCTTCCCAGACATACCCTGTGATCTGACATCACACCAGTACCAACCTCAGGTTACTCCATCAGTCCACATGGTGAGACACATGATTTGCTCTGTTGCTGCCTTTAGTACTAGTCAAGGCTTTAATCAATTGGCCCAGTTGCTTTCCTCTAAACCCATCACTGCTTCCAGTGGCAGCTTTTTGATTTTTAACTTCCCGCTTGAAGACTTTGATATACAGTGAATAAACTTGACTTTATATTCAACATGACTAAAGCAGATAGTCAGGAAAAGACAGGAGAAATCGTTGCATTTTGGTGTGAAGAAGAATTCCAAATACAATCCTCCTTTTTAATGAGTTACCAGAAAACTTAATGTCTTATCACTTTCTCCTTCTCCAGTGGCATATATTTTAAGTAAATAAACTCTGAATACACTATTACATTTATGAGTACCAACCTGGGGTTTTTTTTCATTGGCCAAGGTCACAATTGAGTAAAGGTTCAGGCTTCTAAGTGAAACAAGAACCTAGAGTTTGGAAAATGTGTGAGGAGACAGAACTGGTATTTCTAGTGTACCAGTCCAAAATGAAACAGAATTCCATTTTCCAGTTAGGAGCACATAACCAACTTGCATTTGCTCAGTTGACTATAAGGTGCAATCCTAGCTCCAATTCCACTGTGCAAATCCTCACGCTACTAGGTTCTGGCTCTAAATTCAAGGATACAGAAGAAAAAGATAGAGCATGCTCTCTGTCCACCTCTAGCCCGTACAAGTCCTTTATCCACACACAGAAAACACAAAACATTTATTTTGTCCACCTTTTGTCAGCAGAAGGGGGAAGGAGAGAGGCATCATACAGTAACTGCTCACCCTAAATTTGGCAGCCAGGTCTAATTGCCAATATTGAGTCTTCTGTCAATGGCAGCAACAAATCACATTTCAGTATTCTGTCACACTGCCACTTTTTCCCTGCAGAGGCACAGGTAATTACCAAGTTGACAGTATTTTCACTATATCACAACTTTAGGACCTGAAGCACAGCTTTACAGTTCCAGGCCATTTACTGCTAGGCCAGGAAAGCCCCAAAGGTTGAGGACCACAGCCAGAGCCACTCTTGAAAAAAAACAGTCTAGAACTCAGAACCCACATTTCCTACCCAGTTTTATTATTCTCTTCCCACTTTTCAAATCCTAATCTACTAAATTGGTCCAGGCCAGACTAGATCATCTGCTTAGTGTGGTTTTACAGAACAGTTATGCTGACACATAAGCTTATGTTATTTGCCTGAGTTCATCCAGAACTTATTTACAAATTTAAAGATCTGGTTACAACCATGGAAAACAAGCTACAAAAATTCATAAAAAGTAAAAAAAAACTCCCCTGCTTTTGAAAAACATCATGTAATCTTTTTGCTGCAGAATGGCCATGGCTCTATCAGAATAAAGAGATGAAGGGAAAGTTGAACTCTTCCTCAACACCTGGTATCCCAGCTAAGAACAACTCAATACACAACTGGAAAAATAAGACTTCATAATTAATGCTGTGAATGATGAAGGATGCAAATATATTAGAAAATTAAATTCAAGATCAATGAAAATTTTATTGCCTATGGAATGAGTAATGGGATTTGAATAAGGACAAATCTCAGTTGTCAGTTTGCACACTTTCTTGTCAGATAATTCCTTTTAAGATGTGTAGTATCAAGAAAAGAAGAGGCAGTGAGTCAGTCTTGCAACATAAAAAAAAAAAAAAATCGTTTTCATCCATTCAGTAAAGTTTTGTAGATTGCAATGAAAAACGTTTTACACAGCCAATTGTTTTCAGTGCTTCTGCACTGGAACTTTACTTACAGCTAATTACTAACAGAGTTTTTTTTTAACAAGTATTTGAGGAACACTTGAGGTGTCTGTTCTGACAGTAATCATGGAGTCCCTAAAGAAAATGTAGGTGGAACCAATTATTTTTATTGAAAGAAAAAGAATTCTTTGTTATTAAAAGGATCTGAAAAGTATGATTCACAGCATAGAGAATATTCAAAGTTATAGCATGGTGACTTTTATTTCACTATGAGAAAAGCAGTTCCCAAAAGCCTGAGGGAGGTAGAGGTTCACTGTATAAAGTTGAAGATTCCTTCTTTCAGATTTAGAATTCAGGCCGGGATTTTAGCAGGAAAAAAAATTCCAAAACTGTGCATTGTTATCTGATTCTTAATTTAACTAAGTTTTCCTACTATAATAAAAATTTCAAGCGGCAAAATATTTAAAGTGTACATCTTGGTAAATAATCAGACAGGCTTGGCTTGGACTCTTTTTGTTTTGGTTTCTTTTTGTTTCCTGAATTTTTTATTAAATTTCTTAAGTTCTAGTAATTTGATTTCCAGAACAGTAATAAAATTATTTTTTAAACAGTTCCAAGAAACCTCAGTAGAGCATTTAGAAGCCATGTCAATAAATTTTAAGCAGTAAACTCTTTTACTGCTTCACACACATTTATTTTCCAGTGTACCTAGAGTTGGTAAATGAACAGGTGAACATGTGTCACTATAAGGTAGCATGTGAAAAAAAGATTATGTGGAACAGGTCATGATTTTCAGGATTCTTCTTTCATTTTTTAATATTTGCCTTTACATTTTATATACCTTTATTAATCAGAGCTAGTGGCAGAAATAGGTGAAGTGACAGAATTTACACTGATTGTCATATCTGATGAAGGTATTAAAAATAAATATCAAGATCTAGATATTTTCATAAGGTAGCAGGATTTGTGTTCCTAGAGTAATATAAGTGTGAACTCTGTTCAACAAGAGTAGCTGTGGGAACTTTCATAGCTCTTGATAAAACTGTTAGTCGTAATTAGGAGCTACAATGGAATTACTGATAACAACTTTGAACTGAGCAGTTATTCTAATTCTGCACAGTTAACACCTTTCAAAGGAGTACTGAGTGGGTGTATATGTATTCCCAGGCTCCAAATAAAACTCAGCCTACTGCTCCATACTGATGCAAGACAATTTCCAACAGAGAACTTGCACTTCTCTCCTGTGCAGTATTTGAAAACAAGTTTACAAGAGGGTTAACTGCCTTTGCCAGGGGATGCTCTGGAAAATTGCACCACAGTGAATTATCCAGGAGCATTCATGACTACCCTGAAGTATGTAAATAGGTTTGGATAAAGTCACATCAAAATGGTTTGTTGTCTATAGATTTGCCATATCCTGTCCCTTAGGACAGATAAATGACAAGAGAAAGATCTCACATCAAACAATAAGAAAAATTATGCTGGAAAGAGATACATTTTTTCTCTTGGAAGCACTCATAGGAAGGCCAGGGAAGTCACTGTACTTCCTAACATGAGCTCTTTGCCCCTTATTTCCTGAAGAGGAACAGCTAGTGTCAGACCCTGCACAAAATGTCTGTAGTGCAGATACACCCATCCCATCTCTCTCTTTTTTATATTACCAATAGCACAATTGTGCCCTTGGTAACACCAGCAGGGCCCCAGTGACCAAACCTGCCTGCAGGCATCTGCTTTGTGAAATTGAAGATTTACAGTGCAGGAATGTATACACTTTGAAAACACTGCAAAGAGCCAAAAACTTGTGGGAATGCAGCACCTAGCTGCCCTTCCACTGAATTCAGAGCTAGTTTCTTGTCTTTAGGACTACAACAGGCATTCTACAATGACGAAATAAAATCTGAGTGATGCTGTATGCGTTCTTCGTAAGGAACTCTAAATCTATTACTGTGGTCTGAATAAATGCAAAGCTCTACTGTTTAAATGGCAGTAGCATTAAATCTAGTGATAAACATAAGAATTTCCAGGGAAGCCGGAATCTAAAGTAAAATTCCAATCTTCTGAAGGGTGAACTTAAATGAATAATTTATTTTTAATTTTCTTATCACTTGCTGTAGCTTGATGTTATTTTAGAACACTAGCTACTTATGAAAAACATCCATTCATTACTAGTCACATCCTGAGGAATATGTGTCCATTACATCAGCTGAGCTAAAACATGTCCCTGCTTTCAAGCACTCAGACTCTAGGGAATAGCTACTTCTTTAAACAGGTTCCTGTCTTTTCCTCCTCAAAGCCCAGAGCAGTCAGAACTTAGTTTCAAAACCTTATGGCATTTTTAGTTGCCAGAACCAGACATACTCAAAAACATTAGTTTTTTTAATAATTCTATCAAAAAAATGCTAAGCCAAATATTTAGTCTCATCTTTGATATTTAGATTTTAGCAGGTATAAATCATAGTCAGAAGTATAGTTTTTTTGATTGGTCATCAGTGATGTCACCAGTTCAGGAAGTTATATAATCACATACTGTACATTCCAAACGAATGAGCTGACACCTAGTCTTTTTAGCTGAAAAGTTACACTTTCACACTTTGTCAATGAATTAGCATTCATTGAAGGTCTATAAAGAGAGTGGTATGTACATTTCTGAGACTCATCGGCTTAATTTATATATAGTCTGTTGAAAGACTGGCTTGCTAAGAGCATACTTTAGAAAAGAACAGAAAAACAACTCAGCCTCTTCTACTGCCTGGGCTCCCACCTACAGGAGATGCCAGAATTAGCACTAACATTTGGTTAAGTGGTAGGTAGGAGCCCTAACTGTGTAAGTAGCTAGCTCAGTGTATAGAAAACTGTATGATGAGAACTCAATGTTTGATATGCTGAACTCAAAAGAACCTGTTCTGGATTTCTGCAAGTCTTGCACTAGTTTTAGTAGCCTCAAGTTTCACACACTTCAGAATTATATTAACTCACGTCATGTTTATCATTAAGATCTCACAAATTTCCTCTTTCCTCAATAGTAATCAGTGTCTCCTTTCACACTTTCCTGCAAGTTTTCCAGATACCCTAAAAGAGTACCATCATATTTGTCTTTCATAATTTCATGCTGATTTACATATTACTATAAGGTTACTTATACTGTAGTTAAACAGCTGATGATACAGTTAAGATTCATTTTGCCAGTTACTAGAAGCTGTTAAAGAGTCTACACTTCTTAATGGCATCATCCTGCAGTGAACTGAGGGTAATAAGGAAACAGGTGCAGAAAGGCATTTAAAAAAGAAGCTTAGCCATAACAATATCTCCCAATAGTGTCTTGTGTATTTAATGAGAATTTGGTTCCACCATAGTAAACTGTATAAATTTATGTTCATACACTTACATTTCCAGCATTTCAAAGCTTGCAGCAAATACAGAAACATAAGCAGGTATCTTACCAATCTGACAAGTCTTGACTGTTTGTTTTGGTTCAGTTGGGGCATGAAACAGGAGGGAACAGACGTCAGGGCAAGCAGTCGACCTGAAGAACAGTAAGAGCACACTAACATTTCCCCACCTATGCCAAACTAAACTAAAGGCAACCAAAGAGAAAGGACCTCCAAGAACTCTAAAGCTATTTATCTACTTTAAAGGAGTTATCCACATCCGAGTGTACTCATTTTAAAATTTGCCTTTACAGAAAAGTTTGTCCAGTCTTTTCCCTCTCAGGGGAGTTCTGATATCCTTGAAAGCAGAAACGCTTCTGCCTGCACTATATATGGTCTGCAGAGACACGTGAAAATACTGATAGTATTTTTGGCCACGTTGTCTGTATTGGATTGGTCTCACTTATTTTTAAGCATTCTGAAAAACAAAGAAGGTAGATTTCTTTCTGAAGAAATTATACACAGCCCCATTATGACACTCTCTGGTTAATTTTTTTGTTTGTTTGTTTTTAATCAGACCATCATCTCATTCTAGTTATTTGGTTGTATAAGGTGGGATAAAGTGCAGGGTGGCAACTTGTTGCAGTGTGGTTAATTATAACCACCATATCAAATATGAGCTGCCATTCAAGTTAATCAAGGTATTCCATTATTTTTATTATCAGGTTAAGAGAATGAGATCATTAGCACTAGTCGAACTATAAAAAGCTGTGGCATAGCTGAAAGCTTATGCAATCCTAAAATAAACTTAGAAAGAAGGTTGTCTTTTTCCAAATAGGTAATTTAATTCTCTTAAATATCATTGCATACACACTTGAAACAGTTATTGCTTTATGTAAAAATATCTGGATTGTTAATACAATGAAGAATGTTCATTGGATATCCAACCTTTATAAGGGTAGGAGTTATTAAAGTGCTTGTAAAAGTAACATTGTAAAGTTTCCTTTTTTTTTTCTGAATGACTTCCACCACATTTTACCAGTAAATTTCTTTTCTAAAATGCTAAGTCTCATTTTACAATGAGATTTGAAATTACAGTTATGGTCACAGAGATTCACATGATCATAGAAAACACCTGACAGGCCCAATATCATCACAAGTCCCATCAATGCAAAATCACTGCCCTTTGCCAATGCATTTAATTTTTTTTTTTTTTTTTTTGTTTCAGTTGTGTGTAGTGAGAGGTACAATTTTAGGTTGTGAGGTTGGTCTAGGTATTACTGAATTCAAATGAATCAATTGATCTAAGATGCAGAAAGAATTCACTTCCTCACAATGCTCACAGCTCAATAACAATCGTAAAACAGGGAGAGTATTTAATCCATACAAAAATTGCATATTAAACTATTTTTTGTATAAAATAGTGCGTGAAAATATTAGATCTGAAAAAATGAATCTAAATATATTAATAAAGCAATGATGACATTTAATGAAACATCATAAAACCAGATAAATTAATCACTTTAAATCAGTGAGTGAATTCAGATTTGTATTTTTCATCCCTAACCTGCTGCATAAAACATCAATGCTCTGTTTTCGGGAGAGCTTGCACATTCAGAATGAGATGAAAATAAACATTAAACTTCAGATCTGACTTTAAATGTTCTCGTTGGAGCAATTAACTAATTTTCTTTTTTTCCTGCTCCTCTCAAGAGGAGAGAAAAGACAAACCTCAAGGAAGACAAATACTTCTAGCTGTATGAAATTACTGAGAATTTGAACTGTAGGGTTTTGGGTTTTTTTTTTCCAAGTTGGACATCAGCTTTTAAGGGTCAGAAAACTAAGATGGCACAAAGATCTTACTATGATGATTTCTAGCACAGCAAATAGGTTACCAAGTGACATTAATATAGAACATTTCTTTCATGAGCACTGTATCTCTCTCTGCTTCAAGGAACAAGATATGTCTGGGAAAGACTAGCAAACATCTCTCCTTTTTGAAAAACTTTAGGCATGAAGGTAATTCACCCCTGCACTGACTATTTCAAGCTAGTTAGTCTCAAATCTAAGCTCAAAAAATACCGATAAAACATCACTAGAAAAACCCTCAAGTGTGCAACTACACATAGTCCTGCTAAAAAACCCCCTCTCCTCCACAGTTCTGTCTTTCCAGTGTAAAGAAATGAAGCAACAACATGTCCCCTCCCATGAGAAGAAAGCTCCATCTTCTACTTACTTGAGGTCTCACTACAAGATTCCCAGTATAAGATTACAGATACAGCCACACTGGTACAATCCATCCCAAAGCTGTTTACTTACAATTTTTCAAGGATAATTTTTATTGGCAAAAGCCATAAATTTGAAAAAAGCCTTTCCTATGCTGGAAACTGCCCTGACCATGGATTTTTATCTTCACTCATGTAATTGGATTACTGAAGGCATAATTTCTGGCAGGTAGCTCTAGCCAGTGATTATCACAAATCGTGGCCAAGAGTCCTTTGTTTATGGCTTAGCATCATACACCAAAATACTGACATAGCAGATGTTTGGCCGTTTCCTTATTCAAGATGGATCCTTGTGGTCCTCATCAACTCATGCTAATATTTTAAGAGCTTTATTTAAGAAGCAATGCTTTAAGAAGCATTTTCTAGTAAATCATAGCTGCTATTTGTAAGTTAATCTCATTAACAAACATTTACACTCACTAACGAGCTTCAGCCTCAGCAAACTTCCAGTGGTGAGTGATGCACATGGAAATTAAACAATCCTGAAGGCTTTTGGTAACCGCTATTGCACAATAAGACTTTAGCACTCAAACATATTTTTAAAAGAATATGGACATTTCAGAGCACTGAAATACAAATATTAAGTGCACTAAAATCTGTTTGCTTATACTCAAGCAATCACATATATGAACGCAGAGAGTACCTCTTTTGTCTTGAGTAGAACCAGGCTATTCAAATATTCAACGCAAGATAAATATCCTTTATATCTAGTGAAGTTACAATGAATGGAGGGAAAAGAGCACATATAGAGAAAGCTTTGCAGGACTGAAATTTAAGCCTGTAGAATCCAAAGGTCCATAGTTATATCCAGCCTTTTGCAGAGCTGCTACTTTACACTGTTATATTTTGACTATTCTAAGTGTGTTGCATTTTATGTGATAAATGTTTAAGTAAGTAACTGACAACTGGTACTAGATGGCTTACTACAAATTTCTGTCTGTGTTAATCTGCATCCCTTAAACACAATAGAAGCTTTTCTTTGGAGTATATCACTATGCTGGGCAAATCAGCATTCCTGGCTGAGCAGCTCATTCCAATCACTCTTAGAAGAATAGCTTTTAAGAAGTTCCAAGGATGAAGTCAAATGCCAGGTTTCACAGCAGGTAGTCAGTGGCATGGCAGCAACTCCACATCTCTACTCCCAATCCTGAAAACACCACCCATATCTGAAATACCACGGGTGTATTTCTATGTGCAATTGCCTCAGTGATAATGTGAGAAATTGAACAAAGGTAGTTTGAATAACAGAGGATGCAGTGGGCTGCATTTCTCAAAAAGTAAGAATACTTTGTTGTTTCTGCATACTAAATCCTAATTCTTCTTACATGGTTATTGGATATGACAGCATCCACTTGCACTAAAATAGTAAGTTAGATTGCAGGGACAAATTACATGAATATACCAGCATACCCATTTTATGATCTGTTAGGTCCATCTCTAAAGTTTTCTGCAGTGATAGAAGTTCTGTTGGCTTTTAGGTTTGGCTCTCATTTTTATACAGTGTGTAATCTCAAAATGTATTGTACCCATAGCCCTTTAAACATGAGCAATGCAATCTTGCAAACTGTAAAGAACTCACAATTCAGGAATTTACCATGAAAACTGAGATTCATGACATACAAAAGTATCTACATCCTAGAGTCAGCATTAGAAAAGGCAGTAATGGTCTTCATTTTGACAGTGGATGAAAATCTTAGTATGCATTACAGCACAGGAATTGCTCTCATAAAAATTCAAAACCATTAATAGATTTGAGGTATTGCATCATAAAGACGAAGCCTGTGTCACTGATATAAAATGGTCAGCTGAGCCTACAAGACAGAAAGCACTGCAATGGAAGTGTTTATTCTGTAAGTGACCATTGAAATCCACAAATGTAACACATGTGGTTTTGAAAAATAACAAGTCTAACCTCTCTAAAAAGTATATGGTTGCAGTGTTCCTTTCCCTTGTCTTAGTGGCCTTCAGTGAAAGAACAATAAAGCAAAAAGCAAAAATTGAAACAAGAAACTCCATTTTAAAACTTAACTGTGACTGAATTCAGGAGGAACTTGCCCAGTGAGGCTGTGCAATCTCCAATCTTGGAGATGCTCAAAATCTGTCTGGACATGGTTCTGAGAAACTTACTGCACCTTATCCAAATTTGAGCAGAGTGGGTTGGACTAGACAGTCTCCTTGTCTTTTTAAATACTAGTTATGTTGCAATTCTGTAATTCATCAGGTTAGGCAACTGGAGAATCATCAGAAAACACACCCAATTTACTTTTGCTTGTGTTGCACTGATCAAGTTGTATGGAATGCCCACCACCCTGGAAAGCCCTGAATCACTGGTGTCCTCCCAACAGCAACAGCCCCAGGGGACTGCCTTATTTTCTGGGCCAGTGAGAGGTCAGACAAGGCCTGACAAAAAGTAGAGAGTCTACATGTTTTTGACAGCAAAAAAATTCAACATTTCCTTTAAGAAAAAAGAAAATAATGAAGTTCAAGACCTATCTTCTATGCTGAAATTAAAGAAACAAAAAGAACCTACTAAGGACTCAAAAAGAAGTCCTGAACTTTCAAAACACGAGTACCACTGCTGCATTATTTAGGGTTTAGTATTTCAGGACAACTGTTTTGATATGTGGCAGAAGACATGCCCTTATATTTAGAGCAGCAGACAGCAGTTTAACCAATCTGATAATAGGCCAAGACAAAACCTAAATTTACTACATCTGTTGCAAACTTTTGTGATGTACAGGTGTTCGTCTTAGTTGACAAACCAAGCATGTATTCTACAGAAGAAAAATAGGAAATGTAAGACTGCTTTTAATATTCCACAGGTAGATTTTCCTTTTGTATAGCACTCGATACAGCATTAAGCAGTTAAACTATTCTGTAAAGCCAACAGTTTTTACTCTTCTATTTTTATTTATATTAGGAAGAAAACCAAAGATAGGTCTCTTTCACAGAATGAAATGATGTCAAGATTGACTATAAATCAAATTCAGGGGCAGTTTCAGAAGATGATTCTCTTCTTTTTCTACTAATGCAGAAACCCTAACATTAACCAGCTATGCTATTACCTTTTTTTGGTGTCACAAGTCAAGTTTCAAATACTTCTTGATTGATCTGCCCAAGTATTTTAAAAGCTTATGGTTTTGTTTATTTGTTTTGGGGTTTTTTTATAATAACATTCCTAGCATACCAAATAGGTTATACTTAAGGACAAAGAATAAAACCAACAATCCACACCAAAAATTACTCAAAAAACCCTTAAGGGGTCACCTGATTTTAAAGTACTGCCTTTACCTTTTTTTTTTTTTTAATTCTAAATCTGAAGTACTAAAACAAGAATTTAAAATATTGTGATCATGTGTCTTGGATGAAGCTTAATATTCAAACAAGCAATTTTGACCCTCACAATTTAAAAACATAAATTAACTAATTTCACAGGAGACAGCAGTATACTTTGAGATGCAATACAATAATAGTGCCCCAGCCCACTGCCTTGTGCAAGAGGAAGGCATTCCAAGTAGTTTAGAATAGCAAAGTGGTATTTGTATTATATGCTAGGAGAGCAATTTCTAGCTAGACCTTTTGTGCATTCTTCACTTGGATTAAAACAAAGTAGTTTATGAATTGTGACAATGCACAGAACACAAATTAGACAACAAAACCAGAGAATTGTGGGTAAATGTCACCAGGGAAGATAGATAAATTTGTACTGACTGAGTTTTAAGTGCAGATATGGGAAGAGATATTCAGTGCATTTGAGTAGTCACAGTCAAGATCACCTTTCAGGCTAATGGATATCCAGTATAATTACAAAAAACACAGGAATTTACTAAGTAAAGGATTCTTCATTACAGGAATATATTCCAGTTCAGAGATAAACAGTTAATTAAGTCTAGTAACTTCTGAGCACAATCTTAATAAGTATTTTAAATGTGAAAATATTCATTTGCTCATATGGTATGCTCAAATGCTTCTGGAAACTGATAAAATGTCCAGGAATCCACATTAATAGTAATGTCCCCATGATAAGTGACTCTTGAGTGCAGGATTTAGGGCACTTGGAGAGCTTCCATCATTTACACCCTTCCTGTGTTGCCACAATAGAAATAAACCACTCATCTCAACAGAAGACGTGGTATGGATACCTTAACCCAATTCAGGAAGAAAATAGCAGAGAGTAAAACAATGTCTGAATTCTAGAAACCAGACACAGGAAGTTGTTTTTTTTTTCCTAAGGAAGCTTGAATAATTTGTTTTCATTATATTGAGTTTCCGTAGACTTTTGAATATGACTAAAATGTAAGAAGATTCTGATTTTGAACTTCAGATTTCTTTTTCTTGCTTTTTTTTCCCCTCCTAATATCCTAAATTCAAGCAAACATTTCTAAAGGGTCCTAATGTTCTAGCATCAGTTTGCTGTTCACTCATCTCATAAAATATGCAGGCCAAATAAAGCACCTTACAAGGTAATCTGGCATCAGAGATATCACACAGAATCACTGAATCAAGTTTGAAAAGAAACCTTTAAAATTATCTAGTCCAGTTGTCAACCCATACCAATATAATCACAACCATACCCTTGAGAAAAATCCGGATACTCTTTGCAGTTACCAGTTGCCCCTGGGCCTCAGTCAGTAGAGAAAATATGTTTAGATTGCATACTGCAAACCAGAATGATTCCAGCTTCTGAAAAAAAGGTATTATGGTATTAGCATGGTCTGAACCTAAGTTCGCCAGGTTCAGTCTCAGTAAGTTTTACTTGATCAGGCTAGAGATTAATCTGCTTATCTCACTGATCCTACAAGACATCCTTTAGCTTGTACTGCGCATTCATCATTCCTCAAGAGCGCAATTTGGGATTCATTGCAAGTTTGTGAAAAATGCTATATTGAGATGAAACACAAGACATTGGATAAATAGATGGTTTCACTCAACAGCTTAATAACATAAAGCTGCACATAAAATCAATTCCTATGGTAAGTACACTGCAGAATGATGGCCATCCTGGAAATAGGTGTTCTCTAAGGAATCCCTACTAGAAGCAGCACAAAGTTCGTTCCAGTCTGTGATTTACATATCAGAGGAAGCAAACAGATTCACTTCAGACCAGGCAACTGTCAATTCTCCACAGAGAATAGGCAAACCTTAAAGCTCTTAAAAGGCTTCAGTACATATCTGGTGTATATTTTACTATACAGTTCCTTTTAATTAAAACAAAATACAGCAAAAGGGAAATATAACCTTGGAATTAATTATACTACCAATAACTCTAGCTGAGGAGCTCAAAACTCAGTTTTACAAGTGACTTGTTTCTTAGGATTTTGTCAGATTTTCTAGGTCTCATTTTAAGATTCACCACAAAGTAGAGAAATGAAAAAAAACCCTTTCTCCAAAAGTGCTATTAGACTACACGTATTTACTATAGAAGCTTTGGGGCTTATGAGTTCAAAATTGAAAACATGAAATTGACAAAACTGATTAATGAACTGAGGACAAGATTTTTTTTTTTGTGAAAAGTAAGCTCAAGTCACTAACACAAATTTCAATTAGCTACACTAATCAGCATGAACAGTAGCAATTAAAGATTCTCTAAATTCTCTGCACTGTGGAAATAAAGCTGCTACTTCAGATGAGTGGCCATAAAGACACATCTCAGGGGAAGTGTTGGGGTTGGGCAAGCACCTGCCTACTCCCAGGCTACGGAGAGTGGAGCACAGGCAGCCAGGATTATCCCTTGAGTGTGCAAGTGTGTGCAAGAGCCTGCATGCAATCTGTGCAGGAATATGAGCAAACACAATAGATGTAGCTGCCTGCTAGGGGAACCATTTCTGCCACTCTCAAACAAAAACAACATTTGATAATTACAATTTCAAAGCCTATTACGTCCTTGCTAAAGCATTTAGGATTCATGAAGTAGAAGCAGAGCTATTCTAGAAGAAATGCACATAGTACTATTGAATTCTTCAGTCTATAACTATATTTGTTCAGATGACAAGTACAGAATATCCCACTTCTGGTAAATCCTGAAGAACTCTTTTTATCTCATTAGGAGTAGGAATATAGCTGGCATATGCTATGTTTCTATTTTATTTAAAAATTTTGGAAAATTATCACAGTTAAACCAGATCTAGTTTTCATACTTTTAAAGTTGTCACAGCCAAGCAATATAATCAGGCCCCATACATTAGAAGATGGCAGCCTAAGAGAAAACCGTGATGACAGAAAAAACCTGGAAGGCATGAGAATACTTATGTCCCTCCATTTTTCACACATCAGTATTTCCTTCCTAGCTGTTACAGAAACCTAAGAATCCACACAGGAATTACTGCTTGTATGTAAGCTGTTACACTTCATCTTTTGGGAACTGAGAAATGCTATTCTTTTAAGGATAGACTAGGCTAGAAAAACAGTTGGAAGTTAAAGTAATTATGCATAATTACTGAGTGGCAGAAATGAGAAATCAAGACTATATTTCCAGGAGAACACATTTCCTAAGTATAGCAGCAGGGCCACCTTAGAGACATCTATACCCAAGTACATTTATTAACATATAAATACCTTTAAAACTGTACTGTGCAAAATTAGGAACTACTTAAAGAGTGTAGTTGTGCTGAGCATATTAACTGTACAGAAGGCAAATTCAAATTATTTCTATATTCACAAGTGCTCTAAAATAATTTAAGTTTGAACATGCTACTCTTGCCAACTGTTCTATACATGAATCCTAAAGATTGTTTAACATTTGGTTTATTCAGATAACCAAGTACAAAGAACATGCTTGTTATTGTACAAATGATTTGTACCTTCCCCAAGAGGCATGCAGTGCTATTTAGAAGTACTAACATAATATATCAAACACGTTGTCAAAAATACGTATTAGCACTATATATTAAAATTTGTTGCACAGATTCCATAATTGCCTTTGGAAACTGGAGACAACGCAGACAGCATTTGTTTGACACTCATATGCACTGAAATAGCGAGACAAGATGAATTGAAAACATGAGCTCGAAGGACTAGAATACTGAAGAGTGGTTTAATATAGTTTTCTGTGCAATAGCAACAGTTTTGGTATTGAATATTCCCTCAGTAAGCCCACAACTTGTTTGAGCTGAAAAAAAAATTTAGCCAGGAGCATACTCTTCTATTACAACTCTAAAAGCATATTACATTCCCCCATGTTTTAAGGATTGACTTTGATATCTTTAAGTTGCAAAATTCCAACATAATATGAAAAGTCAGTGTAGCAATTTTCCTGCAATGCCTAGAAGTATTGTAGATAGAGTAGATGTGGGTTACAAGTGTCAAATATTACCATGTAATTCATCCTCAGGTGAAGATACTGGGGTATTTTCTTTATTCTCACATCAGCTGTACTAATTTAATTTCTACCGCTACTAAGATTTTGAGCAAAAACAACTACAGGAGCAACTAGATGAAAGAACTGCACTTCTTTAATGCGTTTTATTATTTTTTAGTTGTTTTGTAATCCTCCTTCAACCCTAAAGATCTCTATAACATATTCACATAATCACAACAACAGTGATGTTGGACTTCAGGATCTCATCTAGTGCAGCAGCCTGCTCAAGTGAGATGTGCTAGAGCAGGTTTTTCTGGTCTGTGCCAGTTGGGTCTAACAGTTACAAGGATGGAGATTTTCATTCTCTACTGGCAGTCTTTTCCAGTGTTTAATAACTCTCATTACATAACTTTTCTTGTGCTCAGACAAAATTACATGCATATCAGCTTGGGGCTAGGGACAGGTGGCTTCCTCTGATATACACAGACATTGGAGTCCTGAAGTGCAGCACAGTAGCACTGCTTCTGAGATGTCAGCCCATATAGAAGAGCTCAGACACAGGCTCTGGGACAGTCGTGCTTACTGTGTGCATTCTCTCAAATATTCAAGGCTACAAGATACACACAGCCCTTTGATCAGATTGAAACCTGAGACTGGCCCTTCCAGGTAGGTACCCTTGCTCTTGTTCCTTCACTGGCCTGTGGAAACATGAAAGGACATCTTCCTGAAGACAGAAAGGAGAATTTGTCTTGCAGAAGTCAAAACACAACAATTAGAGTATTCCGTAAGACAAAACAGGGGACCTAAAACAGAAGGCAAGGGGAGATTGAGTCAGACTTTAATTTCCTGATATTTTATCATGCTGCTATACAAGAAGGAAAAGTTCTATTACTCAACTGAAATTAGTTAAATGACTAGTACCAGAAAAAGCTATGTTACAAACATGGAATTTTCCCCTGCTCAGAAGTGCAGGGAATCAAGTAAGGTCCTGCTTTCAGTGTTGTCCCTTGGGTATCTCTTCCTCATTGAAGAAAACAACAGATTCTTTGGCTGATAATATCTATTCTAGCACATGCTGTAGAATTGACTTCAGTATGTGCTTAGAAAGAATTAAGTCATACTGTCTGCTTGGCTTTCAAGGTCTGTCTTGTTTTGCTCGCCCTCCTGATGTACCTCATTTGTGTTATAAGCTCAGGAAACTCTACCTTTCCTCAGGCCTAGATAGAACAAGGATAGAACAAATACTTCTATTATTGGCTTTGTGGAGTGAAAAATTGACCTAGAAAGGCTATTCTCCTTGTGTAGATAATCATATTGATCTGTATACAGAAGACAGACCTTGCCTTAATAAAATCCAGTTTATCCTAGAAATTAGGAATTGCTATGTTTATGAACAAGGGCTTTGGCAAGTAATTCTTTGTAGCAGTGTTGAAAAAACAGTGCTTCATTAGAGAAATCACAGCTTCAAGAAAAAGCCTGATTTACGTCCTTCTTCAGGATATAGTCTTACATATTAGGTATTCTTGAACAGGCACTGAACTAGAAAAGTTGTAATAAATTTGGTAAAATGGTTGTAACATTGGCGGGATTTCTGAAATTACAATATTGACAAGACAAAGAAAATTTTTGTGCATATCATTTACCGTATTCCATAATAGTGTGAAGAGCAAATAACAACCTCACGATCAAGTTTGATTGATTAAATCAAGTATGTCTAATTGACTGATCAAATAGGCAAAATTTAGCCGACCTTGTCAATTACAAGCTGTCAAGAGAGTTCTAAGGTCTTGGGTTTTAGTATCACAGGAACATTATTCTAAACTGCTACGTGTTAGGAGAAGCAATATGGAGATGTCAAGATATTTACCCAAGTCTCATGAAACAACTATGACTACATATACTTTTTTTAAAATTTTAATATTTAAAATCTGAAACACAATAAAAAAATAATTTTCTCTTCTTATCTGTCCATGTGGAATATATCTTAAGGATTGTTCTATCTTTATGTAAACTCTCTCAATTATATAGCACATTATATCCAGTAGGTAGTACATGTAGAAAAGTATAGAAAAGCAGTCAAATATATGCATGTTTGTGCCTGTTTTTATCTAATAAAATTCATTAGGTAATACTTGTATAAGCAGCTATGAGTGTTTTTCTTTCAGTTATCAATTGCAAACAAAAGTAAATGGAAGCATAATTTTGCAAATTAAAGCCACCTTCAAGTTTCATTATGTTTTACACTAAGGTTACAATTCTAATAACTGCAGAGGAAGGATTAAGGCATCCCACAGTTTTGCTGACTGTTTCACTTACAATTCTACGTCTGAAGAAAGGAAGCAGAGGTGCTTGCTGCCAAAAGATTTAAAAAGGGGAATTTAACCTTCAATTCACTGAATTTTTGCATTATCTCATTATACGTGTAATATAAAACAGGAATTGTTGCTATGACAAGAGCTTGTATAAATTTAAATAAATATAATTTAGCCTTAAGTTTAAGTTTCCTCTTGCCAGAAGTATAAGCTACTGGTCCACAGCTACTAACAAAGACATTTAAACATGACCTAACACTTCATGATAAACAATTGGATATCTGCATGTTTGATGGAACCACTATCAGGTATTTTTGTAAAATTTGGTAAGTATATAGGTTCAGAGCCCATATATGTATACAAATTCCCTGAGCCTAGATATATACAAGCTCTGGATAAGACAGAACTTTATCTTATTTCCCAGTTTAGCAATAGGCTTAAAAACTCTCTTGGAGGAAAATCTTTGTTTTAAAGCATGTTAGTTAACTCTTCACACTTCAGTTCTTTCAGAAAAATGTAGGTCTTTGCAAAACATAGAATTAAACCCATCTGTTATCAGAATTTAAAAGGAGATGAAGCTTTTAACCACAGCATTATCCAGGGAGTTCATGTTCTGGTCATTATTCATCAATTATTCATCAAAAGCCCTGATCCACTTTCTAGTCAACCAGTCAAGTTAATATTTTTCTTGATGGTTTTTTAGAATTACTCCTCTTCATCTGAGTTTGTGATTTTACTGCATTAAAACATCATTGAATTCATCCTCATTTTTTAAGAGAAGTGCTCTCGAGTACTATCAGGATGAGACTCAAATTAATTGAATTCTTACATTCAATATACAGGTTTTCTATTTCTTCCTGTATAACTAAAAGCACAGGGTTGTGACTTCTGTAAATACATGTAACCTGGATATATTTAATAATTGTGTTTCAGGCAAGTAATTTTTAATTTTACAGAAACTACAGCAAACAGCATACAAATACCTTGTAACTTATGATGCAGCCAAATGAAACCATTTTATGTAATTACATTCAATATGACCATCAAAAGTGTAAATAAAATGATGTGTGGAATCATAGAATCATTTAGGTTGGAACAGATCGCCAAGATCATTGAGTCCAGCCTTGGAACAATCACCACCTTGCCTACTAGGCCATAGCACTAAGTGCCACACCCTGCTGTTTCTTGAACACTTCAAGAGAAGGTGACTCCAGCACCTTCCTGGGTGTCCATTCAAATGTTCTACAACCCCTTCTGTGGAGGAATTCTTCCTGATGTCTAATCTGAACCTCCCAAGGTGCAGCTGGGGGCCATGTCCTCTTGTCTCTTGCTGTCTGAGAGAAGAGGCTGACGCCCACCTGGCTACAACCTCCTTGCAGGTCGTTGTGGTGAACAATAAGGTCTCCTTTTCTCCAGGCTAAAAACCTCCAGCTCCCTCAGCCCCGCTCATGTGACTACTCTCTTCACCAGCTTCATTTCCCTTGCCTGGACTAACTCCAGCCCCTCAGTGTCTTTCTTGTAGTGAGGGGCCCAGAACTCAACACAGCCCTCAAGGTGTGGCCTCATCAGTGCCAAGTACAGAGGGACAATCACTGCCCTGGTCCTGCTGGCCATGCCATTCGTGACACAAGCCAGGATGCCACTGGCCTTCTTGGCCAGCTGGGTGCAGCTGGCTCCTGTTCAGCTGCTGTCAACCAGCACCTTCAGGTCCTGGCTCTGATGCACCCATTTCCATCCACTCTGCCCTCAGCCTTTAGTGCTGCAGGGGGTTGTTGTGATCCAAATGCACAACCTGGGACTTGGCCTTACTCAGCCTCGTACCATTGGCCTCAGTCCTTCGATCCAGCCTTGCCAGATCCCTCTGCAGAGCCTTCACACCTTCCAGCAGATCAACATTCCCACACAATTTAGTGTTGTCTGCAAACTGACTGAAGGGTGCACTTGATCCCCTTGTCCAGATCATCAATGTAGTTGCATTTTTGAGGCATTAGAGTTAAAATTCCAAGATATGAAACAATATACACAGAACTGTAAAGAAGTGGGATATCCTGCCAAATGTTCAAGAAAAATTACTGAAAAACCTCCACAAACAAGAAAAAGAGCAGGCAAGATCATCCTTTTTGATAGAGTGGCAAGAAGAGCAAAACTAAGAATGAAGATGAGAAAAAGAAACACACTCTATTTCTGAATTCTCCCAGAATTAAAGCCTGATCGGTTTGACCTCATTGATTAAGAGCATCAAGGACAACTACCACCAGTTCTAAGTATATAGCTCTTCAATTCTCAGATATCCTATGCTTGCAGGTACTGTAAGACATGCTTAAAGCCCAGTTTGCTGCATATAGTAATTGCATTATCACTAGAGGCAAAAACTTTTTTTTTGTTAACGTTTGAATTTAGTAAAGTTTTTGTTCTAAAGTTTGAAGCTGGTCTCACTAAGTAGCTTCTAAACTCTCCTACTGCAAAAATCTCTAGTCCACAAACTGTGGAAACATTTCTATTCTAACACTAAAATTCATACTACCCTAAATAAAAACAGGCTCTCTCCAGTGTCCAACTGAATCCATAAAAAGGATTGTCTGAACAGAGTGAAGTATTTCCTACTTTTTTTTCCTACTTTTCTGTCAGCATCAAAAGTACAGGGATCTCAGCTGGTCGAACACCGCACATATGTAGATTTCTCTCTCAAGGCCAGGGCCTTTGTCTTTCCATCACAAAACTTCAGTCTACATTAAAGTGGACTACTGTGAATCAGTCTACCCTATTGGCTTCATTTAAACTGACAAAAAGAAGTTCAGTGCTGTGTTAAGAAGACTCTCCATGAGTATCAAGAAGGGCAGAAGCTACACAAGCTGGTATATTATAATTGTAAGTAGGATAAAGAGATTGATGGTTTCCGTATTTGTATCTTTGTGGTTTTAGATTATTTTGTTTTTAAAGGTCTTTTTAACAAAAAGAACGGGATTAATAAATGTGAGCCTTCTGCTGTGACTTTTAGTTATCTTTGTAGTAGTATATTTGCTATAATTGGCAGAGTACATTCAAATCAATTTTGCAACGGTGTTCAATGGTTCCCATTGTTTTCCAGGATTATTTTTTAGAGCTGAATCACTAACGAGAGTCAGCCTTATCAAGAAAGAGTAACTCTCCATTCAGAATGTGACTTCTGGTCTTGGGTACTATCATCCCCACATCTGAAACTAAAGAGTTTTGCTACTACCCTTTACGCTCTATCTTTTCTGAGATTTGTCCATTCTAGCTAAGAACTATCTGAAATAGTTTGTGACCGCCCTTGGAAAATCACCTCCAGTATGATTAGACAAGAATATCTCAGCCCATGTGTTCACACACTTAAAATAGCTGCAGATCAAAGTCCGCCTCCCTTGTTTTTCAGAAACTAGACTGTATTTTTGATGTTACAAATTATTCTACTACTCTGCTATGTGAACTCTCATAATTTTTCTCAGCTAAGGGTATACATATGATGCAAGGCATAGGCATGCCATAGTTGGAGACCATTACACCCCTATATGCCCTGTAAGTGTTATTGTCTTTTCTTGGAAAGTAACTCAGATTTTCAGAAGCTATAGATTAAATTTTACATGAAAAGAAGTTTCAAAAGCCTTCCCCACTATCAGCAACTGAAGCTTCCATGCTGACCATACCCCAATACTAAAATTTAGTAAATTTAACTCCAAATACCAAGTTTAGTATTTAAACCTATACTAGATTTAAAAAACTGTTGACATGAACTGCAAAATGTATAAAACTCAAATCAGTGCTAGAAAAAAGGACAGTGAACAAATATTTTACTCAAATACTAGTAGTGCAGCTTTCACACTGCTTTCCCAGAGATTTTAAGACAAATAAGGAAAAAAAGAAGTGATAGCTAAAGAACTGGTGGATAAAAGTTTAGCCTTCTGAAGTTAATTAAAAAAGCCAGAGGGAATATTATGGTAGTGTGGAAACCACAGATGAAAAGAAAGCTCTCTCATTTATTTAAATAAATGGGAGGAGAGAGTACATAGACCATTCAGGCTGGAATAAAAGAGCTACACAGTGCCAGAAGCAGAGATGTTTGACTTATGATAAAGAACAAAGTGTAACTTTGCAAAGTTTAGTAAACACACAAAATTAGTTCTTTAGAAAGAAAATTGGACAAACTATGAAGTTAAAGCTTGTAATGCAACAAGCTAATTGAAATTCAGGGTAGTCAAACATGTGGCATGATAAAAAGGACAAGACTCATGCTTAATATAACAATTTATGAAGAATTAATAGAAGAATACTTTAATCTACATCCTACATTCCAGTACATTTTCCAATTATTGATGCACATAATCTCCTTTTCTCTTTGTTATATTAACCAATTATATTAACCCAATCAGTACTGTTCCATCCCTCAAAGCTTCAATCACAAATCTCAGCGAAAGGAGGGATATTTTGGATCAAGACAGCAACAACACGAAAAATTTATCTTCATAAAATATAATTTTAAAAGACCTTCTCCCAGTTTAGAATGAGTTCAGTGTTTATTAATCAGCCAGAGATCCTCAGCTTGAAGAATGCAGTAAAATATTTCATTATTTAATCTTCCAGCCACTTTCGACAATCACTTGACTTTTAGGTAAATCCTCAGCTAGTAAACCCTCCTGCCCTACCCTTCTAGGGCAGGATCTACAGCTTCATATTTCCAACATTTATATTTTTCATCAGTCAAAGCAGGTTATCTAAATCTTCAGTGCTAATTCCTTGCTGGTCAAAGGGAACACATTAGTCTGACCTGAATGGTTATGACATTACAGCAGAGTCAACTGAAAGGTTCCAAGTCCAGAGTAGCTGAAATATTTTCCTGCAGAAAGTAATATTGCAGAAAGTAATATTGCAGAAAACTAGCAGATTTTTTAGCTGTGAAATACCAATTTCAGATGATGCTATGAAGTAATTCTAGTTGAAAGATTCATTTCTTTATAATTCTGCTCACAATGAACTTTAAGTTACGTACTGCATGTGCAGAGTGCTGAACTCTAGAATTTTATACTGCAGTTTAAGTGACCATAGCATTGTGGTGCAAAAGAAAACACATTCATACTGTTATCACCAATTGTCAGAATTTGCTAATATTACTAGTTCTTTAATATACCATCAACACAAAGTCTGCTTAGAAACGTGAGTGTACTTTGCATAAGGCAAAAACACGAGTTATCCAAGGTTGCTCTTCTTTTGAATAATAAGCCTTGAGAGTACATTTTAGGGAAACTCAGCCGTTCCAAGTTTTTAGGGGTAATTTTTGTTTCCTTCTCATTGCATCTCATAAGCTTAAAAATTCAAGTGCTGCTTTTACAGAACAGCTTCTGGAATACACCATAAACACACATCATTTATTATGACACTGTTCTCAAAAAGACTACACATGCATCCCCATAGCTGGGTGGTAGAATGGACCTACTTACACCTACACTTAAACTGAGACCTACAACATTGAACTACGTGCACAGTGGTGGAAATTTTTTGGTGAGATCTTCTTGTCCCCTGAATGTTTTGATGACAAGGCAAGAGCCCTCCCTTTGCATCTTGCGCAGAAGTGCTTGGGCTTGGTAAAACTGTCTTTTCCAATGAAAAACACCACAATAACCTCAAACAAAACTAGGAAAACTAGAATGCACAGTAGGAATGTAATTCAATAGTAATGGTTTTCAGTCCATATCTACATAGTGACAGATTTGATGCAATATTTGCATGTAAAAATTTGAATACCTGCTTGAATAAAATCTCTGAGAGTCTTATTTTGAAACAAGAACAATTTGTTTCCTCAGTTATTTTGTTTGCATTAATAGCCACTTTCTTTGAACAAATACTTGCATGTAAAGTAGAATGTTGAGTGCTTTGCTCTATTTTCTTGCTAAAAAAACACTGATGGACAAATAGTAATGTGAGAAGTAGTGCCTAGATATATATATAATGAGATTTTTTTTATATGTAGCAGTTGAAAAGTTAATTTGTTTGCATTGAAAAAGTCAATGTGCAACAGGCAAAAATGGAAAGGACTAAAATGAAATGAAATGAAATTACTGCTGGGAATTTCCCCAGTTTTTGAACTAGATTAAACATAGGTAGATTTCCCATTCTGCAAAGGGTTTATCTTCAGTACAAGTGTTATATGCTTTCCAGCTTTCAATATATTTGCAAATAAACAAAACTCAACATGGAGAGTGAGCAGAACTCCTTAAGTCTTTACAAAAGGGTGATATTTTATGAACCTCAAATAGCGCAGGTTTCCACCCCACACATAAAACACTCAGGACAAACAACTAACTGAAAGGCAGAAGTCTTCAGTATCAAAAAAACAAGACAGAAGTATTCTGTGCTTTTGTCTGCAGGGGCAGTGTTCAAGCTCATCATTAAAGCTTTGCTTGAAGGGCAACAACTTTTAAGCCAAGTGCTCTAGGAGTATCTAGTACAAAACTCCACTGAAATATGTCGTCAGGTCCTGACCATTTTGCACACTGGGCATCAGTCTATATCTGCCTGTCTAATCCAACATTTACTACTTCATCTATTTTAGCATCCTTGTTACTCTGACAGCCTTCCCAAATTATTCAATAATAATCAACTGAAAATATTGTTCAGGCTGCCTGGTTATTTGCATGTCCTGTTTTCCATGCAATAGAACTGTTAGGGGATTTTTTGACCAGCATTTTTCACATCCTTTAATGCAGAAAAGAAAGAACCACCAAAAAAACCCCAAGTAAAATTCTGGCTGGAAGGTACTGCTGGAGGTCATCTGGTCCCACTCACAGATACAGGTAGGGGTTTCAGGTTCTGTAATGGGAAGGTATGTACAGGCAACCAAAGGGTTGTAAAATATCCATAGTAAGAATATTTGACAAGATTCCTTACAACACAACTTCAACTGTGTCTTCAAGGTAGGCTAGCAGGTAAGTGGATGGTAAAATCAATGGATTATATAAGGAAATTCCCACTGTTCACAGAGCTGATAGCCCAATGCTGTTGATTTTTATGTGTTTTAACGTAAATGTGTTTTGCAAATTACTGGTTAATAATGTTCATTTCAGCCATGTAATTTGCCAACCATTTCTTATTTTCATTCCTTCCCTTACTGTTAAGCAAAAATATATCTGTTAAAACAAAAACTTACTTAACATTACTTCCTGTTAATTTTCTTTGAAAAAAAACACAGATAACACAATGTGTGTCATTACAAGAACACCTGTATCGTTACAAATTGCACTGAAGATATCACAATGAAAGGAAAAAAGATAACTAGTTTCTGCCTTCCTTTACTTTTTACAGCAAAAGTGGAAATATTGCAAATAATCCTTTTACAGGATTAATATGTCTGTGACAAACCTAAGTCAGCCAGAGCAAAATTATATTTCGAAGTGTGTAGCAATTGTAACTGGCTGGTTTCATTACTGAATTCAATACAACCTAAAATTCTCTCCAGTTAACAGAAAGGGAAAACATAGGAGACTTGAATTATGACTGCTAGGCACCAAAATAAACTTCCTTCATGAGCTCAATGTGTCCAGAAACAGAACTCCAGCTGTCTTTGACAGGAATTCAAATATTTCACATAATTCAAGAGTAAAGGTAGATTCCTCCTCATGTACCTATAAAATCCAGCAAGCATCGGTTAAATATGAAGAGTAGCATCAACATTTTTTCTGCCCTGGATTTTCTGCAGCCTAAATATATCAGGATCACTTCACACTATGCACACAACCCAGGTTAAAATAGTTTAGACATCAATAAGGCTGGCAATATCTTTTAAAAAAAGATCAGAGATATCAGATTCCTTGAAGGGTTCCTGTCTTCAAACTTTTTTCAAAGTATCTTAGCTTCTTTATTTTCCAAACATATTAAGGATAATGTGACTACAAATATTCATCATTGATTTATGAAGGGAAAATCGCACTTAGCAAATTGATAGAGGCCTACAATGAAATGACTGGTTCAGTGGATGAGGGGAGAACAGCAGTTACTCTCTCACCATGACAATTTTTTTCAGTCTCCTATAAAATTCCCACACTAATGAAATGCGGACTAGGCAAGTGGTCAATGAAATAGACTAGACAACTTGCTGAACTGCCAGGCTTAAAGAATTATGATCAGCAGCATGATCACAGGGGGTCACCGGGGTGCATCCTATGGTCAGTCCCCCCTGACAGTCTGGACAATGCAAACAGGGCACCTTCAGCTTCTTTGCCTGCAATCCAAATCTGGGACAGTGGCCAATATTCCTAACTGGTTCAGAGGGACCTCAACAGACTAGAGAAACGGGACAAGAAGCAGTCNGGACAATGCAAACAGGGCACCTTCAGCTTCTTTGCCCGCAATCCAAATCTGGGACAGTGGCCAATATTCCTAACTGGTTGCACTGGCATTCAGAGGGACCTCAACAGACTAGAGAAATGGGACAAGAAGCAGTCAATAGATTTTAAAGGGAAGTGTAAGGTCCTGTACTTGAGGAGGACTATCTTCTTGTGATATTACACATGGGGAACTCAGCAGCTCTGCAGAGAACTGCCTTGTGATCCTTGTGGAGAACACACTGAACACAAAACAGAAAGTCATCTCTGCAAATCAGGTCAACAGTATCCTTGATTGCAGCAGAAAGAGCACTCTCAATAAGGTAAGGGAGGTGAACCTTCCCCTCAGCACTTGTCAGGCCACATCTGAATTCCCGGGCCCAGTTTTTGACTCCTCATTTATATAGAAGCTCCTAAGTTACTAGAAGTCCTGTAAAGGGCAAGGAAAATTATTAAGGAACTGAAGCATCTTTTGTGTGAGAGTGAGCTGGAGACAAATTTCTGGAGTAAGCTGGAGACAAATTTGTCTCAGCCTGGCGGCAAATTTCAAGTTTGGGATCTTCTGTGTATATGTCCCCAATAGGGTAAAAGCAAACACTGAGCCAGGCTCTTCTCAGTAGCATCAAGGAATGGAACAAGAGACAAAAGACATGAACTGAAACACAAGAAATTCAATTTAAACACAAGACAAGACCTCCACACTTCATTCTAAAAATAGTCAGGTACGGGCACAGGCTGCCTAGGAAGATCTTGGAGACTTTAGTCATGGAGATATTTGAAATCCAGCTTAACACAGTCCTGGGCAACTTGCATTAGCTGTATGTGCTCAGACAGCAGAAAAGTTGGACCAGAAGATCCCTAGATAACCCTTTCAATGCCAGACATTCTGTAATTATATTCTACATTTACCTTCTGGACTAAAAGAGACTCCACCTAAAAAGAACAAAACAAAGCAAAAAACCCCTCACCCAAACAGTATTTTGTAAAAAAACTCCAGCAACTAAAGATTTCAGGGTGCCTTTCCTACACCTCTCTCTGCACCTGACCAGCTTACACAATAGTGATTTGAGTGTTTATCCCATCCAGAAATGAGAAAGGTGAAGACAATGGCAGTATTCATGGTGTGGATGGGTAGAGATAATATAAATTTTGTAGTTCTGTATTGCTGTTAAATATGTCTGTGAGCCATTGTTTTTCTTAAAGCTGTAGAAAATACAAAGCAAGGAATTCTTAATAGATTACTTTCACTCTTACAACAATGTTACTATAATTAAGATTCCTCTCAGGACACACTCTCTTGGGTTTTTAAGTCAGATCTATGACTTTCAGACTTTACTGCATAAGAATAAAAATTAACAGAAGAAAACACTGTAAAGTTACTTAGAGATACAACAGAAAAGGTTTCCCCACTATCAAATTAGAATATGAAGTAATCCTACTATCATGTCAGATAGAACTGTTTTAAAACAGAGCTGTTTTATGCATCTGTCCTCACTTGGTGTAGTGTTCAAACACAGGAAGGGCAAATGCATCAAACTGCCAGTCTGGTCAATCAGTCAGTGTTCTACAAGAAACTTCTTGCCTACCTGGCAATTTTTCTTACTAACCTTAGTGATCCTTTCTTGCTCCCAGACTCCCTAAAGCTTTTTCTTTTTACCAAATCCACACAGTAACACTTGGTGAACAGGCCTAGATTAGTGTGACTGCTTCCTTAACATATTTTTATTTAGGAGTTTATTTAATTGATCAAATCACTACTCTTAAGTGAGCAAAGCTTTTCGTTCATTCATTAAGCAAAACAATTTCTCAGGCATACTGAAAATAAAACCACTTAGCATATGTTCCACAAACAGCTAATTGCTCAGAAGAAAATTCAGGCAATTGGCAGTGGTAGGAATAGAGGACATCTCTGCTCCTCAGCAGCAGTTTCCCTTTTTTAAGGGCTGTTCCTTCTACCCCTACTGAGAACTGTGATCTACCTTGCAAAGAATCGTGCATTTGCAATTTAGTCATCTTGCTTGAAATAAACTGTTTCCATAAGCTATTTGATAGGATTATTTTCTTCCTTCCAGTTTCCACACAAGCTGCAACAGTACACAGCTGGGTCAACATAGCCAAGAACATACTTTGACCCACAGATTATAAGAACAGCTGCCAAGTTTAGTGCACATGAAGGAAACAAGCAATTTAACTGAAGCTGGAAAATTGTCCTTTCAGCTTCATACTTCAGATTAAAGTAATTGTGCCCTAAACCCACAGCTATTGAAAGCTTCTACTATTTCAACTCTGGATCACAATTCTAGAGTAACAGAGATCTATAAATCTGTGCCAAAACTTTTTAAATTGTGAATATTTAATTTTCAATATTGAAAAAAGGAAAAGAAATCCATGGTTTCATAAAATAATTTCCAAAGGTTCACAAAAAGCACTGAACTTTTCCGTCAATGCAAGAGCTTTAGTTAAGTGTCTCAGAAACTTACTCAGGCCAATAAATATAATAATCACTTGGTGGTGGTGGTGGAGACTAAAATATAAACAAAAGTGCCATAGAAAACCAACAAAAATATCAAGTGGACTATCTGCTCTAACAATTGCTTTGGTTTAGACTGTTTTGACTGTCAACCTTGCCTTTTACATACTATGAACTCTGAACTGTTAGGTAGCTTTTATAATCTAGAATGTAACCATAATGTAACCATCTATTACATTTCTATTCAAGGATAATAAATGAAGAGATGGGATAACGCAGGCAGAAATACCTTCTTATAGTGAGACTCATTTCACCTATAAAGTCATCAAGACCTTACAATTAACAGATGTCAGGTCCTAAAGCAACACAGGGGAAATATTAAGTCTTTTTTTCAACATACAACTGAGTTCTAATTTCAGATGCATCCAGCTGTGCTGAAATGAAACTCGTTTGAATAAGTAGTCAAAATTACAGTCATAAGCTGATTTTTTGCAAAGAAGCAAATGGAGTTACATTGAAAATTCATCATGATTATCAACATGAAATTAAGTTCTGGACAAATTATAAAAAGTTAATAGTCATTGTAGGAGACATACTATAAAGAGATCATGAGGAAAACTCTTGTTTTAAGTCCACTGCTATGCTACAGGTGAAATAATTTACAAAGATGAGTAACGAGCAGTTGTCCAACAGTTATCCAACTCAGGACTAAGCTTTCCAGAGTACTACATAAAGCAACATGTAAACTCCCAGAAACAGAAATGTCAGTACATAAATACAACAAACACACTGGCACTCAAGGATCCCTTCAAATAACTGTTTATAAACAGGCTTTATGAAACTAGAGTGGCTCAAAGTTATCCAACATAGTTTCTTACTAAAAAAAAAATAGATGCCTCAATATTTGGCAATAATATTTTGATTTTGATGAACTCTCTCAGAGCAAAGAAATCTGACTATGTCCTTACCAGCAGCTGTGGAATGCAGATTTCCAGTCACTCCAGCCAGCATGAGAGATTGCATTCTGCTCATCTGGAAGAAGAGGCTCCTGATGAACCTTTAAGCTCCTAACCACACACTAGCTGAGAACACGGTAACTTGGGAGCTTAGTTTTTAGGGCTTCTTGCCTATCATTCTTTAAGGCTTCTTGTTCTTTTTTACAAGCCCCAATACAGTTCATTGCTCTTCTGGGAAAGAAAAGCTTTGTTTTCTCTCATATAAAGTATTAAAAAATAACATAAAATATTGTCCTTTTTGAGGACAATATGAATTTTGCCCTTTGTTTTGAACTGGGAATACTTAAGGTATTTTATTCAAGTGGAAACAGTTCTCAATGAAGCTTAGGAAAATCAGGTAATAAGTAAAGAAGCTTCATTTCAGGAAAGTCACCTTAGAGGCAGGACAGACTTTTCTCCTAAAGGCACAATGATGCAGACACAAAAAGCTACAGATGAGTTAGCAACAGCAGAACCAATTGAAGCTGCTTTATTAGAGCTGTGCAAAAACACAGCAGAAAAATCTTTCAGACATTACTAAGATGAGGTCAAAGAAAACTGACAGACATAAAGGACACGCTCCCTGTTAAGCAAGATGGGGTCATAAACATTCAGATCACCCAAGGATAAACAAGGTCACAGAAGACAGATAGCAAAGATGGAACACAGTAATGAAAATATTAAAAACAAACAGAAAACAAGAGATGGAGGTTGGTGATAAATTTGAAGATTCAAGAGAAGGATACCTGCTTAGTTATAATTATCAATTAGTTAATTCTTGAAATAATGTACTATTGATGAGACATTTATTTTACAAATATTTATAGATCCCAGTTTGCTTGCTGCTATGTAAGATAGAAAAGAAATCATACATTTGTTGGAAAAATGCAAGTTATACAAGAAAATAAAGCCCCTTCCCTCTCTTTCTCAACAGTTCCATGTTCTCAGCTTCCCCAGACTTTGTGCTCTGGGATTTGTTAATACTTTTATAAAAATGGGGAACGTTTCAACTAATTAGGAAACATTAGAACTGGGGAACAGACCTTCAAATTTTTGACAACTTGTGTTAAAATACCCACTTTTCACTAGGAATTTACCTTATATTGAAATCAATGCAAATAAATTTACTGAGAGGGGAAAGGCCATGCAGGTGGCTGCCACTGCCTCTATTTGTTTTCACAGATTCTGCTATATTTTCATTACCACCAATGTCAGCAGCTGACACAATCCTGATCCTGAAATAAGTTACTAATAACATTAAAGCTCACACTATCTTTAATAGATACATTTTTTTAAGTAGGGCATTTTCAAGGTTGTCATCACAACCAAGTAACCATTTGGGAGAGTTCATCCAGGGGAAATAAATCTCATGATGCCATTGATCCCAGATTTCTTTAAAGCCTATTCTCCCTAATTAGTGCTGAAGAATTCTGATTTAGCTTCCACTAGATTCATCTTTTGCATGTAATTATGAAGGTACACATGTCCTCGAAATAGAAAAGTAAAAAAAACTTTAAAAATAGAGTATTTTTGTGTAGAATAACTTCTAAATCACAGCTTTCTTGGTGACACACCTGACATTGAAATTCTGTAATGATTTACAGTATTGTAACATTTATCAACATTTGTCCTATTACTTTGTGCTCTGAAAATAAACAGCTGTAGAAATGCCACTTCTGTTTTGAATGTTAAAGCTTAGCTAAGACTTAATTATAGAAGAAATTAGGGTGTGCTGTATTTTGGTACTGAGGTGTGATGCTGCACTTAAATCAGTACAGTGATATTATTCAAAACCCTGGAAACAAGTGGCAGCTGCAATATGCAGCTAATTAATATTGCTGGAATTAAGCTAAGAAAAAGCTACTAAACAGATTTGCCAGACATATTACATATGAAATTACAAAATATTCAACATTCCTAGCACATGACTTGCACCAATAAATCTCATGGTAAATACAGCTTCCCTACAGTGATATCCTAATTCTAATAAAAAGTTCCTGACACAAGCACCTTTACAGCTAGAGTAAAATTTCTAAATAGTGATGTTGATAGAGTGAGAGCAAAATGAAATGCCTCAATCTTTCTATCCAAAGACAATTTTGAAGATTTCTCCCTTGCAGAGAAATATGACTCATTAAAACAAATCCATCACATGTAAACAAAGGTCTGTTTGAGACAGCAGACTATTATACTCCTTGCTTTTACACATATATAATTTTAGATGTTAGTTTACATAACTTTAATGAATCCACACAAGTAGGCTTTGAAACATCATTTATAAAGCTTTATTTTCATTAAAAAATGGCTCACTTTCTAAAGTATTTGGAAGCTGTCATGCTCCAAATTTAAAGACTATTAGTCAGCTACAATGACTACTTCTAGTAGTCACCAGCAAGTAAAAGCTCAAATTATTTCCTACTCTAAGTAGGAAGAAAGTAGTTGGGTTTGATGGGATTCATATTTGATCTTAAAGAAAAGCAGCAGATAACTCAAAATTAGTATCTCCAAAGTTATTCATCTGACTTCCAAGAGATACTTCTATTTGAGAAAGGGATACTCGATATCTTTAACCCTCCAATACACATCCTAAGCAGCATATTAAACTAAAACTGCCATGCTTCTGGAACAGATGGGCATACTAAGCATCTTCTGCAGTTTCACTGCATTCTATTGAAGACATAAATGTCAGACTTCAGCAGACTGATTCATTTGGAAGACTACCAAGCTTTTTCAAACAACAGCAAAGACAAGTACCACAGTTGGGCAGGCTACCTACAGGCCTCTGCAAGTTCTTTCTTTTTAAGAAGCACATCAGGCAGACAGGATTTTCTCAGTGTGTACATATTTAAGTTCCAGGAAGGGGGCTAGATTCTGCAGACTTGGATAGTGGCTAGAACAGCAGGTGCAGAGAGTCCTTCATAGGCTCAGTGTCACACATGAAGAACCTCCTCACCCAGTTCAATTCACGCTACTCTTGTATAATGGTGGCATCAGTTTATGTCAGTCCATGCATTACAGAGCAAGTTTAGCTGCTCAGATGGCACATACAGTGCTCTGCATAAACTACATTTCAAAGTACTGTTCAGTCTGAATCAAATCTTTAAACCCTTTCTGCTTTTCAGGCAGATCTCTATCTAAAGCAACTCCATATCTGTGCGTGTGACCCTATTTCAGGTTATATAGGCTGACTAAAAAATATGCAGACATCTTTTTTTACAGCTCAGGAATATGATACTCAAACTGAAGTGATATTGATATGACTGATATGACACTTTCTGCGGTGCTTCTGACTTACTTTAATCATACAGTGACATACAGAAGTCCTGTCTCACCTGTCTGGATGCCTCTACTAAATGCTGAAATTATTGTGTATAACTAAACTTTCTATATACAACTTCAGCAGGCCAAGATCAGGCGCTAGGTATTTAGAGATCTTGACAAACTGCAGAACTCTTACATACCATCTAATATTAGAAGCTGATTCCTGAAAAGCAGTTATTTCCATGAAAATTATCTTGCTCATCCAGCTCCATGAATAGCCTAGTAGTTAGGCCAAGCTATGTAGGGTTTGAATTACTTTCTATGACTTGGGTATCTAACTGACATGGTGTTTCTATCAAGCCCTATGTACAGAGGTGTAGGGTTTGAATTACTTTCTATGACTTGGGTATCTAACTGACATGGTGTTTCTATCAAGCCCTATGCACAGAGGCCATGCTTTAAGAGGTAAGGCTGCGCTGCAACTCTTCAACTCTGGGACACTGCTCTGAAAAATTCTGCAGGCTCCAATAACAACAGTATTTCAACATGTAGTTATACATGAAAAAAGACAGTACAATTGGAATACAGTATCATTAAAGATCCCTTTTGTAATTCTGCTGGCCACACTATTGCTGATACAGGCCAGGATGTCATTTGCCTTACTGTAAGTGAATTATTCTTTGGATTGAAATAATTTCACGTCTTGTCTTAAGAATGCTGCATTAAAAAGGGCCATAGAGAATAATATCATTAGAAATACCCAAAGCATAATAAATTGATTCTCAGAGGTCAGATGTTTGGGGACTGGACACAGTGCAATGATGTCAATAAGACTTATTTGTCTAGCAAAAATGCAGCATAAATTCTGTTTTCTGCTTCTAGTTCTGTGTTAGCTTATGCGAAGCTAAGTCAGTTCTCTGAGGGCATCTGAATGCCAACAGAAGGCTAGAAAAAGCTTGTGATCATCAGTCTCAAAAGCATGTGTATTTTCATTCAATCATCTCAATTCAAAAAATCTTTATTCTTATTTTCATACCTTCTGAGTAAATCATTACACTGCATATAAAAGAGTTTCTCCCAATCCACCCCTTTTCACAAAATATGAATAGACCAAAACGGAATCCTGAATGCAAGCCAGTTCCCACAATTTCTGATGTTAGCTCAGGTCTGTTCAGGAGAATAGTTTAATAGAAGCTCAAGAATATCAGTTTACTTCAGCACACAGTATCTTCTATTCTGGGATCTGTGTATTCATTAGCTCTCCACCTTTGCAACATATTACATAGCTACTTAAAGTAATCTGAATCCACCAATTCACAATGAATTGAAAGCAGCAAATTCTTTTCAGCCTCAGCTTTCCAGTATGATCTTTCTCATTTAACAGGAAACTGCAAAATATTACTTCTGTTGAGTCTCTTAAGGTAATATACCATAGAAAACTAAAGTAGTTACAACTACTCTAATTTAAAAAGGCAAGTGTAAAATTTTCGGGTGTTCAAAAAAATCTCAGGGCAACAGCTAATTGTAAACCTAATCAGTTTTACAGGACATTTAGGGTGTGTTTATATCAACTCATTTGAAGGATGCAAAAGTTATTTATTATAGGTAAAACCATTTCTCTTAGGCCTTCAGAAGTTTCCCCTTGTTTAGTTCTCACAATTGTAAACTAGTTTTTTGGGGGCATACCTTAGTTCATGGGTCAAGATTCCCCTCCTATCACTCTAGGAAATACTTAACTAATAGTTCCAGGTATCAGCTCAAGAAGTTTTCTAATTTTAGTTCTAAGGGCCAAACTTCTCCTTTATATAATGTGAATTAACACCAAGCACAGTGTACTTAATGTAATGGCACTATAGCAAAGACTAGGGTGTTCAGTTCTAAGTAACAAAGGCCATTGTAAAATTTTAATCCTAAATGGTTTTAAGTCCAAAATTCTGTGGTGGAGGTAGAACTGAGCTCTCTGTTCTTCTACAGCATTATTCTGATCAAATCTGTCATCTAATGTGATCTCCCAGGATCCTTGGGTTGGTAGTTTAAGGTAACTGGCTAACATCTTTCTTCTTCCATCAGCAAAACCAAGCATCACATCCATATTAATTTGTTTTTAACTGTATTTTCTAAGCAAAACTAGAAAATTATAGTTAAACCATTGTACATCTACAAAGTATATTCTACTTCCTTTATTTTGTGGTGTAGCATCTCAACCAAATTCTTGGCTGAAGACATGTAATCATTATCCTTAATGCATCAAACAAGATCTACAAGTGAAAAAAACACTCTATACCAAAAGTCATGTTAACATTGTGAAAGGGCAAGAACTTAAAATTTTAGTGCCTGTGCACAGTCTGCATGTGGCTGTGGCACTCTACGTAAAATTTATATGAATGATCTCCACATTTATGAATACCATGCTGCATCACTCTGATGTTGTTATACATAACAATGTGGCTGAGAAGACAGGACATTGCTACTTAATTTTTTCAGCCTGTACTTCACAGCAACTGGTAGGTAGTAACCTTCAGACACAAATGATTTTTATATTTTTGAACATATCATAAGAAAAAAACATAATCTAAAGAAATGAAATAATAATATCTTCTGGAGAAATACAAAGTAAACAATAAAAAAATCTGGTTATTAGAATACTTCAGAAAAATATTTTCCATTAATTTGAAAAGATGTGATTATATTCATTTTATGGCAAATAAACTGTAAAAAGTATTATAATTATATGGTACAGGTTGAGTCTGTTGTACCTTTTCTCAGCAATACTGCAAGGATTGTGGCTACTTAAGTGAAACACAATTAATTGTTTCAAGAGTGTAAGCTAATAAAGCCAGCTAACTCAAATGACATTTCCTCATTTTAATGGAGATTGGTAAGAATTTTTTTGTTGCAGAGCACTGAGGTGCATAGAGGGACTATACATCCTCTTCCCCACCACCCCTTCCCCCTCAGCCATTGAAATCTAGTATAAGCAGCAGTTTTCTTTTTCACCAGGTTATGGAGCACCTCATTTCACACTTGAGTCATTCCCCACATCACTTATAACTCAGAATAAACTCATTAATTTTCACATAGGAAAATTGAAAGCACTGCTACACCATTCATCAAAAACACCATTCATTCACTGGTCCTCCCAAATACACTTTTACCTAACTACTCCAGCTGAGCAAAGCGATCCAACAATTGAGAAATATTCTTAAAATCCCTTGACACAGATAATTTTCTGGCCCATTCTGGCAAGATTCTTCATAGTTTTACCTCAAGTAGAACACAGCAATTGCATGGATTATTGAAGCAGTTTTGCTTTTCTAAATTTCAGATGATTACGTCTAAATTGTCATGATGCATCTAAGTTTTCATCTGTACAGGGGATAGCGATATTAACATTTCTGCATTATTCCTAATAGTTATTTCATAAACTAATACTGGAGATTAATTTCTTGATATTTAAATGTTCTTTTGATACCTACAGCACTACAGAGTTTCTACTGTCAAATGCAAACAGGATTTCATGAAAGGACTCCCTGAAGCACTAGAATTCTAAGTCTATATAAATATTATTCAAAGAGTTTTATGAAGTATTTGGTGTGTTTCACAGAATTTCTGGCAATGGCTTCAAGCCTCTGCTTCCCCATGTCTGTTGCTGAGAAACACAGGGCCTAGTTTTCAAGCTTTTTTAGCACAGTTGCAAGCACTACCTTTATATAAAACGAGCTTGGCATATCTTGTATGACATACCCATCAGGCTTGCAAGAAAACACATTTCTACAGAAAGAGAACATGTGTTCAATATCCAAATAAGCATACACAAAATGCCTATATGTCTATAAAAAACACTGCCTGTTTTTAAGTCTAGCAAGCAAAAGAAATTAAAATGTAAATTTTGTACAAATCTGGCTTCACTTTATCTGAGGAAATATATTTCTGTGATAGCCCTGAGGCATTGATGATTATGTCAATTTCTCCTTCACTACTCTATATAAAGATTGACCTTTCCCTCCTAACCAGTAATAATTAAATTACTTAAAGACCGTATATTTTCAAGGAAGGTGTTAAATAGAAACGGTCTGTCTGATAGCTGCCTACTCAAGATATAAAATACTAAAAATCCAGTAGATATTAAGAGAACAAAATAACTATCTGGGAGCTCTTAATTAGTAGTTTTTAATTTGATTACACAGAGACTTTCTAATATTTCTTTTAGGTGGTATTCTAGTTTGTTAACTTTAAGTAATTGACATTATAAACTGACTTTAACCTCTAACACATCAGCTTCGATGTGTATATATCAAGATATGAGCAATAATAAATTTGAAGGCCTACACAAGTAAGGAAACATATGGAAATCTAAAAAGTCTAAATTTACAGCACTCTGATTATCTAGTGCCTGATGTGCTCTGAAGTCTGAATTTTATCTTTTATTAGCTATACTGACAAATATCCCTCAAGAACACAAAGTATGTGTTTTTTTTTATGGTAGATATACCATCCTGGTTAACTCAGTCTGGGCTAGTTCTAGCATGATCCTGTGAAGTATTTCCACCCTAAGTGCAGCGTGGATAACAGATCCCTGGTATCAAGTATTTTACAGATCCATTTTGTCTAACTACATTATTTGTTAATGGAAACACCTGAAAGTCTTCTATAAATGATTTTTATGTGCCATTAATAGAGGGACCTTAAATTTGCATTGATATTAACTAGTACTATAAAGACACATCTTAGTATTTACAGATGAAATAGGAAATGCTGCCTTGACTTTCCTTTCTAATGTCATCTCTTAATAAGACTTTGATAAAGATATTCCCATGGTCCTGCCTCCCTATCTGTGACTGCAGTATTATAGTTCTCTATCTTCTTGTAGATCTGTAGGAAAAGGAGACCCTTTTGGTGCCCAGTTATCACACTGAAACAGCCTATGAGCTGAAGAAGCTGTATTCTAGAAAGACGCCCTCATAAGATGGCTGTGAAATAATCACTTACTATGGAGTCTCCTCCATAAAACAAGTAAAACTTAGTGCCTAAGGTAACTCTAGTCCATTAGGCTTTGCAACTTTTCTGGAACTAACTTCCCATGAACCTTGTCCCCTTGCAAAGAAAAAGCATTTGAAGAAAAATACAATCACAAAAATTAGGTGCATTAACTTTTGCAAGCGGTACTGGTACTTTTGTTTATTTTCTCCCATTTGTTCTTTTAAAGAACTCATCTTCACCCTTACCCCATTCACCCTAGGAAATCAGTTTGCAGGCTCATGCACACCTTTTCTAATGTTTATTTAAGATCAGGTTTTCCTTTTTGCAGTGCCAAAGGCACGTGATCCTTAGAAAAAGTTGAACACTAATAAAATTAAAAATTTATTTAAAGTAAGTGCTTTTCTTTCACGTAAATATACAGTTCAAACTTAACCCCAAGAAATTTTCCTCCAAGCACTGCTTTTATGAAGTGTAAATCACTGATTATATTTTTTAATTTGGCACAAAAAAAAGGTGCTGAGTACTTGCCTAGTTCTCCTGTTATCTGAATATATATATACTAATATAAACAGTTATAATCATATACACGAAACAGAAATATTCCAAACTACCCCAGAACATCTGGAAAAACCACCGAAACCTTTTCTTTTCCTTCTTTCCACCTAGAGATGTCTAAAGGTAAGGAATTGAACATCCAGGTTTCACTATCTAGACAATCCACTTCTTAAATATAAGTTATTGGAAGTCCTGTCTATATCTAACTCTTCATGCCTTTAAATTACTATAATGACAAGTTGGCTTTTTTTCTTTTTTCTGTAGAGAATCTACAAATCAAAATATGTGCAAAGCCCAAAGTATTTAAACATGAGGAAATGGATAAGCAGCTAAAGTACAGGAGGGTAAAAAAATGTGTGATCAGAGTATTGATAGGGAAATAAATAAAATTGCCTGTGTTTAGCAGTTCACCTGAGAACACATTATCTGTAGACTGTACAGCTGGATTAGAGAGTATACTTTAGTTTATTTGGAAGCCTTTAAAAGAAAGTATAACACATGGAACTGAACATCTATCATAATGATTGGTGAGCTTTTTACATATAAGGTGTTTGACTAATAACACAAGATTTAACCTGCATCCACATCAGTGCTTTGGTAAGAATATGAACTAGTTCAAGTTGAGAAAATTACAGACACAAGCAGTTAACCAATTTGTTCCTTCATATCATATCAGGATATTAACTTAAATGAGCTTTGAAGATGCAATCCTAGCAAGTTAACAAAGATCAGAACCCTGATTTGTCTCTCCAATTTCAGAACATGCCATCAGTTTCTCTATTGCACTTATACACACTACCCACACATGGCGCACATGGACTGACTTGACACAATTAACCATATGCCACATTTTATTTGTAAACATTCACTAAAATACAATTGTTGCTGCTTTCCAGTATTTCAACAACAGAACTATCACGACAAGAAATGCCAGTCTCAGTTTAGAAGTCATATTTATTCAAATACACTGTATCTATCTGTGCTGACAGATGGATGCTATAGACAGAAGACAAAGATGACATTCACTGAGAGAAAGGAAACACTCTGTAGAGTTTCTGGCTAATTACATTTCTCTAGATTTTTAGCTTCAGCTTATTGAAATGTCTTTTAAATTGTCCTGAGACCAACAAAAATATTCAACATAATAATACCTGTTTTGTTATTATAATTCTTAACAACATTACTATGATGGCCCTCATGTCATGATTCAGTGTTGAGCATATTTCAAGCAGTCCACTTCCATCAAACTTCCAATTCCACTACTATAATCCACTGCATAGCCATGGTGTGACTCAGTTATTAGTCTGAAGGTTACAGTCTCCTTTCACCATTCCTTAAATATGCTCATGTAGATCATCAATGAGATATGCCTTGTCACCCCAGCAGCAGTTTCTTTTCAATTCTGACAACGTATTTAAGCGTCACTGGTTACACAGCAATACACAAAACCAAGTTACAGAAGCAGAAAAAGGCTTCTGTAATTAGCCATCTTTTGCAGCTTACTTTAAATTTCAAGACATAAAATACTAAATAGAAATCAATTACTAGTACATGCAATTTAATAACTTAAAAAAATGATAACTTCCATTACAAAAGTGCTTTCTTGAAATCCGTCCTTTATCCAAATGCATCAATAGTCTAGCAATCCCAATAAATCTTCTATTTTGAAGGAAATACTCAATTACAAGGAAAATATGAATACCTTGAAATGAGAACACTCCAGCAAAAAAGGTTGCAGCCTGCTTGCCAGATAGTGTGCAGGGTTGTAATACAGCATATGCCTGTACCCTTCCAGTGTTGCCCTTTTTTCTCTGTCTTGCATGGCAGCCTTTACTACCCCATAGGGCATTTACGACGTGTTACATTCATGCACAGTGAAGAAGCACAAATCAAATGTGTTACTTGTTAGGAAGCATCAAACCTTTACCTCCTTGCCCATCTGACAGGATGGCTGCTGAGCTCACTGCCCACACCTTAACCTTCAGCTGGGCTCATTTATTTCCCAGGAGACACATTCAGAAAACTGACAGTTACAGGAACAGTAGCAGGTTAGCAGAGCTTGCCTGGGGGAGGGGAAATTCCAAACCAAGAAAAGCTTCTCAAAAAAGGTTTACAGCTTTCCAATCTTACATGTAGACTAAACAGGGACAAGCCTAATAAAATTAATTGCTTCACAATAGCAAGCTTTGTGTTTATGTTCTGAAAATACTGTAAGCTGTATCTGCTTAAAACAATATTGAATGGTCAGGTGGTTTGCAGTTTTAAAGCATGTTAACATAATCAGCCTTAAATTAAAACAGATGGGAATGACAGATATGTTAAGGTTATTAAAGACCTCTAAAGGATAGAGTTAAATAAGGTTACCTAATCCATCTTAGAAGGGTATTATGAATTGCATCACTTAAGCAAGAATAGCATTCTTGTATCTATTTTTGATTTTATAAGACTAAATGAAACTACCAACACAATGTAATCAATGTATGCACATAATATATGCCCACTTGTCTCAGTTTTTGAGTGAAAAAACAGGAAGTTCCCTGATATTGAAAGAATTTCATGCAGATCTTTTAACAATGAAGGTGATAATTCTCCTGATGTTGCAGTTCATAATGAATGCTCACCAATGAGCACAATATATCAGCATATAAAAAATCAGCATAATTAATCTATTTAGGGAGAATGAGGATTCTACCACTAAACCCTTCAAATATCATGGTACAGACTTCTCAGATGTTCTTTCAAACAAAACCCAAAACCCCCCAAAGCCCTTCAAAGCTTACAGCACATTGTTATCATCAGCTGTGCAAAGTGTGTAATACGAATATAAGTTAACAATCTTGTCTTCATACATGCAACAGCTATTAACATGCCTTTTAGGGGCCTGTTCTTGCTACCACAGCTATGATAAAAATGTCTGTGATATCTCATTCTTTGGTGTACACAAGCAGAGTGGGAACCTCACCTCAAGCTTCCACTCCTGTACCAATACCAAGTTTTCCTCCTGTGAAACATTTTTCAGCTCAGTAAAGAGCTTTCAACAAGCAGCCTAACTAGCTTAAAGCCTTCTAGCTATATACAAATGAAGTGGCAGCCATGGTTAAGAGCCTGCTTGCATCAGAGGGAGAAAAACCTCAACTCACACGCATGAGGTAAATCCTCAGCGCCAGGCCCCCTTGTAGAGGCATCTTTGTGCACCTTCCCCTGGATGACAACAGGCTGCTCAGAAACCCAACCAGGAAGCAGTGTTAAACATGCTTCCTGAGGAGAGGTGCCAGAACCAGCTTCCAGGCAGAGAAAGGATTTATGAATCCTGTTTGGGTTTTGGCATGAATAGGTGTCAATATGCTGAGACTTGTCAAAGCTACAATGCTATCTCAGTATGTCCAAAAGCCTTTTTTAACCTTCCCTGCCCTATCTTTACAATCCCCAGACAAACAAATCCCAGCTCCCAAGGCTAACTGAAGATTGGGTAACAGCACTGGCTCCCAGAATCACTTTTCTGAATTTAGACGCCTATATTGAAGTAAATCCCATTTCACAACCAGCTTGGAAAGAATTTTTAAGGATTTTCAACATCAAGGTCAAAGGTACATGGACAGTTTAATCCAGCTGGAGCACCTAGCATCTAAAGTTGTCTAATATCTGTCACTGTAAACTTCAAATTTTGAAAGTGTGACTTTTTGAAATCTTTCAACGTCTCTATTTTTGAAAGTAAATGACCCAACATCAATTTTTAATACACAATTTGTTAATAATTTTGACATCTTTACTATTTTTGCTTCACCAGAAAATGCAAAGTGATGAGGAATCAAGCTGTCTACTTCATGGCCTTAGTAAGATTAAACAAAGCATTTTATTCAGCTAAAAATTACATCCAACTATTTAAAGAGATCCACATAATTGAAGTTTTCCTTGTGCATTTATGTATAACAGAGCTGCTCTAGGTCAAACACCACCTATTGAAATGTTCAGCTACATTTTCCCAGATGCAGGGCACTAACAATATCTGGGCACATTCTAACCATCCACCAGGATTTAAAGAAACGGAACTGAAATCTAACAGCAGTATTATTCACTAAGACTAAATTAAATCAGCACTCAGAAGGAAAGGGGATTAGAATTAGCATTCTAAATCTGTGTTTGGTAGACCACATATACACTTTCATTTCTATTCAGTAGAGAAAGTTGCACTGGAGAATATGAAGTGGATTCTTTGCTAGTGACAAAACACATAATTCCAAGGCAAGTATTTTATGTGAAATTAAAATGCATAGCTCAGATAACATCATCATCTATAGATCCAGAAGAAAATTTAGACTCATTACTTTCATTAAAGACATGAAACATCAAGACAAAAGAAGAGCTTTATCTATAAAAGCCCTCAGATAAACCTTAATACAGAAAGAGCTACTAGATTAATCTCAGTACACTGCTATTTTTCACTATTCTACTTAAAGGTGTTTTTCAAGCAGTTTTATAAATGGTAGAAGTTTTGACACAGGTGTTCTTTAGGCATGACAGATATATATCCATTTGTAAATACCCTAAACTGACTTCTGGCAAGTTATACCAGAGTTCCTCATGAAGTTCCCTTAAAAAAGAATGATTTCTTTTCCTAAATGTATTTTAAGAAAATGAATCTAAAAGGTTTCATGTAAAGTGGCTTTTTTTTTTTTTTTAGCAGTATTTTGGAGGACAGCATGAAGTGAAGACAACGTTGTAATCATTACAGATCTTGGAAGAACACAGGAAACATGTCTCAAGTCACAAGAAAAGCATTACAGAAACAAAGAAATGCCATGTGCCACAATTTAATTATCTTGCATTGTTAAATAAAAATCTCAGCATTAAAAACAAAGATCAGCTACTTACCTTTGCCAAATAAGTCAAGTTAATAATGAATTTGCAATAACCCCAGTCTTTGCACCACCTTTAGAGAGCACTTTGGTTTATGTTTTCAGGAACTAGAAAATTTTTTTAAGATAGAAAGTAAGGCTGTCAAGTGTCATATGATTCTAGAAACTCTGACTGTTAATAAAGCAAATTGCTTCAGTGAAAGCAAGATTTATCAAAAGTTGGCAGGTTACTGAGTTGAAACAACCACTGATCAAGTAAATGTTACAAACATTCAGCAGACTCAATATTCCATTATTTTTCTTTGAAAAATGTTATGTGCTACTTGACGGACACTTGAAGAATACCAGTCAGAGTTTTAACAGGCTAAAAGCTATTGACACTGACACGCTGCTGTTATCTGAGGCATTAATCCTACAGCAAATTCATTTCTGCATAGAACAAGCCCTGTTTGCAGATCTAAGAGGGACAGAGCCAGTTGGGCTTCAAGCAAACACAGACAGATTAGTCTGCAACTAATGAAGAATTTGTTGCCTCCTTTCTCTGTGGTAGCCATCACTTGCAAACTCATTCCCACAATAAATTTGATTGCCTGTACCCTTAGGCAAATACCAAGTTGTGTTGTTCCTAAATGGCAAGTTCTTCTAAACAAGAATTCTCACTCATTTTCATACCACCTATTATTCAAAAAGTTACATAGCTAGTGGAACTAGCACCCTACTACTAAATACAGTGTTTCTGTACATTATCCACGGGACCCAACCTCAAAGTACATGATGTACTAGCAGACAAATTTCAACACTGCTGGAATGCAAAGCCTTGACCAGAAGCCAATGTTAGTATCCTATGTGTTGAAATGAAAAATGCCAGAAAAACCAGCAGCTGCTTCAAAGAATGAATAAAAAGTACAACTACGAGATTAAAGAAAAACCTAGGAGATGCTCACATCCTCAAGGGATTGGCATTTTCTCCAGTCTCAGTGAGACTCTTTAGCTCATTCAAGTACAACATATGGGCCTATGTAAGGCTACACTGTAGAAAGCAAAACTAACAAAGATATTAATCTCCATTAGAAAAGCTTAAGAGCACAACATCCATTTATTTAATATAATATGCCAGAGTTTTACAAAGGCTCAAAAAGGAGGGCTTTCAGAGTCTACCAGGCAATTTGGAAAGCTGCTAGGTTATTATAACAGCATTCAATATGTTTGAGTTTATATTGACAATGGGGCACACTACTTTGAATAACATTATTGTGCAAGCTTCCAGTTGTTCATTATATCCCCCAACTTGCTATTAGTCACAGATGAGTACTGTAAGGCAGAAGGGAAGCAGCTGTCTAGGGCAGAAATAGCATCAGCCTTCACTGCCTACTTCAAACTTGACAGTCTTGGAAGCACTTGCAAACTTCTTGTCTCTGAGAGAAAAAGAAGAAAAGAGTCTGAAACAGAACATTGCAGTAGAGTAAAACTGTGTAAATAGGAAAAGAGCAGCATCTTTACCTCTCAATTCACAACTCATAGGGCAGAAGCCCCAGACCTGACACTTCCTCTCCTGCCAGCCTTGCTTCTTCTATATGAGTTTTCCCTTATCACAAAGAAGCTTTGGGTCAATCTAGGTTAAAATGCCCTGGAGTTAACAGGGAATGTAACAGCAGAATGGGCAACTACAGGAACAGCAGATACGTCTACTTAGAGCACTTTGCCCCAGTTAAGAATACATTGGCAGAAAATTAGTTTCTGGCCAGTTGTGTTGAAATATCATTTACACTACAGCAGACACTTGGCATTTCTTTCACTCAGAACCGTATTTCCTAACGTAGGATCAGGTGCATTTTGCTATCTCTTGTCTTAAATTGGAAGTTTCTAGGAGACAAGTGATATTCAAAAGTGATAGGTGAAAACAGCACATAAGATGTAATTATTTCTACTATTTAGTTATATTTTTAAGCAGAAGTGGACTACCTGAGGCAATCAGGACTGCAAACTGTGCTTTGTCTTTACCTCTCAGCAGACATATGGCAGATTCCAAGACTGAAAAGTAACTTTTTATCCTATCATATCTAAAGAGAAAGTATTTTACCACTGTAGTTTTAAACCTTGTTGCCTCCTCTCCTCACTGGATTGTACCAAGGCAATGTAACTCCAAGACTGTACCCCCACCAAGTGCAAAGCAGACAGCTAAATAACTTTGTTAAAGCATTGACTGTAACAGCAGTCTCAGTGAAGAGTTAGAGAATCTTCAATTAAGCCACACACACGCAGAAAAATCTGAAAATATCTACTCTGAGTGCTATTATCAGTTGTTTTTTGAAAGGTCACTTTTACATTTCTTGTAATAAATGCAGTTGTAACTATCATTCATTTTGGTATCTAGCTGGTATTTGGTGGGCTCGATATTTTTACACATTCATTACACTTCAAAATCTTCACTGAACCAGTTCACTGTTTCCTCAAAAATGAAAATATTAAAGATGTAAGACTCTCTGAAGAAATTCAAACTCTGTTCCTCTGCCAAAGTTGATACAGTTTGCATGAAAAGCAAACTCCACTCTAGCCTTGCACCAATAAAACGGTGCAAATAACTCCAGCTCATATTCCACTCCACAAGGATTCAGCTGCTTCATAATGAATGGGTTAATAAATGGCACTCTAATTCTTGTGCCCTTCCCAGCAGCACTGGGCAGAGGGATCATTAAGATCAATCGTGTGGCTAACTTCTACCTTAACTCATAAGCCAAGCAGAGTTTGAATTTTCACTAACTTGCCAAAGCAAAACAAGTTCTCCTAGTTTTCTCTCACTTATCTCAAAAGCTCAGGAGCCACAGGCACCAAAAATCACCCTACCAGCATTAATTCAGCTACTTCTTAAAGCACACTTGCCATAGAAAATACAACTGGTTTATAGTAGCAAAATGAAACGCCATCTACAGATACTTTATCCAAGGTGAAGACAACTTAGTTCTTATTCTAACTTTCACTATTTCTTGACATACTACAGTGATTTTGTCTATACTAAGTTTTTATTAGTGTGAAGCCTGGTCATTTTCTGTGCTACATGGTTTTTGTATTTGAATTACTGTATTTTGGTAAGCATACAATTAGTGTTATTTTAGCTGACTCTGCTTTCCTTAATCCAATATTATGAAAGCAATAAAAGTCTTGGAAAAAGACTAGGAGAGATACTGAAGTTGTTCTTCTCCTCAGTAGTAAGCGTAAAACACTTGTTTGTTTTACTGGTATTTTTAAAGAAAAGGCATCTTTATCATGTTCTCAACCCAGCTCAAGGCTTCTATCACTAATTCCATTCAGTACTGAAATGGAAAGTCACAGAAATATTTTCTCAATCAGTGACTTAAAAAAATATATGAAACTTGAGTAGGTGATGATCTATGAGGGCCAGCAAACTAAAAGCTTAGTATGGTATACATTTAAATTTCATGCATAAAAATTTTCTCATTTTTAAGAAAAAATAAGACTATTCAATCTCATAAGCAATGTAATTAGGGAGGTGTGGTAAAAAGAAACAAGGTAAAAATCACACATCCCCATAATTTGAAAAATCTTGAAACAGGAGGGAACTGGGTAGAAACAGGTCTGCTTCATTCACACCACAGAATTAGCTTTCAGGAAGAACAAGATTTTTTATCATGCCTGCAATTCAGCCCCAAGGGCCAAAGCTTTTGTGGTGCGAAAACCATATTTCATAGCTATTGGTGCTCCAAAGCTTGTGTGCTATTGGATAGATATTACAGCAAACAGTTGGACTCATTTCCACAAGGAACAAATATTGCCAAGTTAAATGCTCTGCTTTATGGTAGATTATAACAGGTTTTTTATTTTAACACTATAGCAACATTCACTGAGTTCTCACTGAGAAATTCAGTTTCTCTAGAGTTTAAGGTGTTCAATCATTCTTTGAAAGTACCAAAACTCACTTCCCTCATCTTGCAGAAAGTAAAGGATACAGTGTGGTTGTTTATCTCATATAATATCTACAAGCTACTACAAGCGATCTTTCTCCACATTTAAGCCTCTCACAATCTTAGCCCCTCATATTAAGATTAAAACTTTTAGAATTAAAACTTTTAGAAAATTATAAAAGGTTAGAAAATTATTGCTTTCTAACAGAAACCAATTCTTTAGTTTTGGCACATTACTGCTAAACAAACTGTCAAATAATTGACAAGAGAAAAAAGGATAGAAAACAAAGTACTAGAACACACAGTACACAGAACACACTAGAAAACACAGTACTAGAACCTTTCTAGAAATTAAGTTAAAATGCCCTTCAAACCAAGCCTTTACTTGATTGTTTTTTATAGCTATTATCTTACCTAGTAATAGTCATCAAAGAGCTACCACTCTAGTTGTCAGGCCTGTATTAAAATTTTTAAGGAGGAAGTGTGAAACATTAAAAATTAATCATTTGCACCCTAAGAAAAGCCAAGAATAAACACTTGTGTCATTTCTCATGCTTTTTGTAATGACAACTATCTTGCAACTGCAGACATAGAAACAACAATCCTGTGTCACTCACAATTGCGTCCACAATTGAATGAAATTGTGGAGTTCAAGAAGTAAGAATATGGAAGGGGGAAAGGCAGCCTTGTGCAGGAGAAGTGGATATATCCTGCAGGGGTGAGCAGAAGCCTTCCTACGGATTGGTAGGTGTGTGGGTGTCAGGGGTGGGAAGATCCCATGGTGGTATTCCTAAAGTGAGGGGAAAGATTTGGGCAGGCTTGCTCTCTTGTGAGAAGTGAACTGCCTGTGCAGTGCAATCTCGTCCCAGAGGGACACGTGCTTGTGAGCAGTTTCTACTTGCCATGGGACCAGTAGGAGTGAGGCTGCAGTAGTGTTCAGAGGCTGAGGGTCTCCTCTGAAGCAGAGTTTTGGGCTTGTGGAGAAAGTACTCACTGGATGGTGTTGGGAAAGGTTTCCAAAAGAGAGGTGCAGAGCAGTATACGCCTTCCACAGGAAGGGTGCACACCAGATGGTGTTTACCAGCAAAGTGCCTTGTATAAGCGTTCAGGTGGGCTTGCAGTCTATGGAAAAGGGATCAGGGACAGGAGGGATGACTGGGAACAGATAAATGGATTTGTCCAGAAGGAGAAGATGCCTTTGAAGATGGCGGGGTGAAGTATGCTGTGGCAGAATGGGTTCATAGGCTAAGGGATTGAGGAAATCTTGTGGGCTTGTGAGCAGTGAGTTGTTGGGGGGAGGACAGCCTTCTGAAAGACTTGCACATACATGTGTGCAGCTTCCATATGGTATGAAGGTGGTGGGGGTGGCAGGAGAACGCACTGATGCTATTCATGAGCTGAGTGCCTCATGTTTTGGTGGGCTTGTCTTCCAAGAGAGGACCTGTTATGTGGGGGGGCCCTTACCCATGAGTGGGGTGCCTCGTGTTTGGAACAGGCTTGCAGTCTTGTGAGAATTGGTTGTTTGGAAAGCAGTAGCCACCACAAAGTGAGACAGAAGGTCTCGAGAAAGGACCAGGGATACGAAGGGAGGAGCCTTGTCTAGGAGTGACAGGGGATTCTGAGGAAAGACATGGTGGACAAAAGCTTGCTGTGGTGATTGTGAGCAAAGTGAATCCTGTTAGGGCAGGATTGTAGCTATGTAAAAAGGCACATTCCATGGGGTAAGGAAAAAGCCTTTTCCTGGGGTGACCACTGCTTTTGTGCAACTTCCATGTGCTGTGTGGGTCTTGTAGGCAGCAACAGTGTGATGAGTGTAGTGGTTTATGTTTGAGGGAGTCTCATCTTGAAAAAAGGCCATTCCAGCAAGTGGGATGGCTGCCTGTGAGTGGCAGATGCCTGCAACAATGACAAGCAGCATGAGGGATGACTTGAACTTCTATGCATGAACTTCTTAGTTAACTACCCACAGGGAAAAGCAAAGCAAAGAACAACCTTAGAAGAAGTTAAAATTGTTTGTTGTCTTACCATCTATGGACCTTTTTAGTGGTACTTTTCTTTAGCTGCCTCCTCAATGCTTAAACTGACCACCTGTCTCTGGGAAGACTTGAGACCCACTTTGAAAGAAGTTCACAGTAAACTGCTGTAGCTCAACTCAGATTTCAGCTTCTACTCTGAATATTCTCTTCTGATTCTCTGCTTTAGAACCCATGATTTTTGGACTATTACACTTAAATTTGTAATTTCTCTTTCCCATCCTTCTCTTCTTTATATTGTCTAGCAGAGACACAAGCTACCCAATGCCCAGCAAGCTCATATCCCCTCTCAGCACCTACCTGTTCGCAGGCACTTCAGTTCAGCAGGGATTTTTGTTTGCTGTTGTCTAAATGCATAATCCAGATGGAACTAGAAGGATAAAGCAGTGCAGTTAGGTTTTGCAAGGTGATTCTCTGAAGCTGCAAGTACTTGTGGTGCTTGGAAGGCTCCACTACTGTGCCACAGCTGGCTGTAGTTCCCAGGTTAGGAACCCCTGCCGGTTTTCTGTCAAATGCTGGTGGTCTTAGAATTTGGACTGAGGCTAGTATGGGTTATAATTTAACTTGATTGGTATGAAGCTACTTTCATTCCAAATACTGCTGGCTATTCCAAGCACACTATTACACTTGGGGCATTCAGAGACAGGGCAAAGGTGACTGATAATGTCCAAACTTTTTTGTTTGCTATAGATGAAAGAAGTGGTGGGCAAAATTTGAAATGAAGAGAAGGAGGAAAATCTGTCAAGTGAGTAGGGTGCTTTAACACCTAAATAGTGTTTACCTTAGATGAAGATTTTAGGTTCATCCCTCTGAAAACCTACCAAGAGTAATAGCACTGGAGGAATTATTACAAAGCGCCTTCATGCTAAATGATGCAATTCATAATTTATGGGTTTATTGGTTTTGAGAGATACTGTGTGTGCTGTCATAGCAGTTAAAAGATAATATTGTTTTACAATAATTTATTTTATGGCTATTTAGGATTCTCTTATGTGTAATTAAGATGGTGCTTGGCCGCAGCAAGAGGTAAAGATGAGATCTGTCACCTGTTCCAATCACTGCTAAGTTTTAAGTTTCAGTGTTCTTGTCTTAACAGCACTATTTTGAAAACCTCTCTTTTCCGGGCTGTTGCTCAACTATGCCACGTTTGTAGATCTCTATTCTGAAATGCAGATACTGACCCAGTTTATTGAAATAGAGAAGTGCCCTGTGAGGTGTTAAGCTTGATTCTGCCTCGTGTGGTGCACTCTGGACTGCTGTGATCTTGGCATGTACTGCTGTATTTTTATTCTACCAAAACTAGGTTTATCTTTAAATGCCTCAAGGTAGTGCTTCTGGGAGCTGTGATTGCTATGGTAATCTTGCTCAAACAGTAGGCTTGTGAGTACACCTACACTCAGGCAACTTCAGTGGCTGCAGATACAGTTGGTGACACAGTAGTCAGTAGGAAGAGTTGCAATGGTTTTGTTTAACATGGATTTTTTTTAATTGGAACAGATGGTTTTCATCATCCAGACTTTTTTATCTGAAAAGGAGCTGAGTGAACAATCTGTTGCTTGTATTTAAGGTTTTTACTGGGAGAGGTAGAAAGCTGTAAGGAAGCCTTGGAGATCTATTCTTGCCTGTTACAAAGACCGTAGTCTATGAATGAGCCAGCTGGACCCATGGCAAATGCTTCTGAAAAGGAGACATTGCTGCCATCAGCCATCCTGTCTTGGTGAACAGTTCAGAAGTGAGGTAACTGTAATGCTTGAGACATCCAGATGCCTTCTTATAGCAATCAATGATTTGCAACAATTACCCCTTCTTTATGGCCCAACATAAAAATATGGAAATTTTTACATCTTTCCTGGGGCCAGGATGAAGCACAAATTACAGAGGGCACCTTTTAAACATGCTTGACTCAATTCAGAAGTTTGTGCTATCTTTGAAGATGTCTTTCCTTCTCAAAGACGAACATTTTCATACTTATATTTTGTTACCATTTTTATTCTATTTTTGGTAAGAAAGTAGGTTCTCTGTTGTCTTTTTCAGTAGCTGTTTTGGTTTTGGTGATACTAAATAAGTTTAAGAGTTTTAAGTTGTTAAAAAAGAAGTTTAAAATAATCCTTTCTGAGTTGGGTAACATAGATTTAGTGATTCTTTACTTTGCATTAGTATAGCTTCCATGGAAATCTGCATTTGGACATCTCCTATTTTAACTGAAGAGTCTATTGTGTTCTGTCCTGCTTAATTTTTCAGTAACAGTTGGATGTTTGGATGATTGCCCTCAAATTATCACCTTCAGCTTGACTTTTTCATACCACAAGTAGTGACTCTTCTAAAGAGTGGTAACTCTTTGTATTGCACTGTAATAAAGTTTTTGCCAGCCTGACCTTTCAGCATGTAAAAGATTGCAGGAGCTAATAAAAACACCAAGTGAGGGACAATATTTGGTGTTCATAGTTACAATTGTTTCTGCTTGATTAAAGGTATTTACATTGAAATTAAATAATATTTTGGTATAAATTTCATAACAGAAAGGAAAGATTTAGTGATGTGTTATAATTACAGATCAAATCTCTAGAATGTGTTTAGTTACATGTTTAGAAAGCAATGGATTCTGTCTACATCTCCAGATTACTTCTCTTGCCTTTGCTAGTAGCTGCAATGTAATGTGAAAAGTAATAGCAGAAATAATACCAGTACACAAGGAGGAAAATGTGTGTAAAGCACACACCAATTTTACCTTCATGTTGTTGTCCCGCCTCTTTACCAGGATTCCTTTTGTTGTACATTGCTTTTGAAAGACTCTAAAACAGACATCATAATGTTTGCTTAACAGCTGGAGTACTGTGTTTACTGAGGCATATCTAAAAATGGTGCTTGGCAACAAGGTTCAGGGATTTTTAGACTAATAACAATAGTGACTGGTGGCCACGTATTTGAAGACAATTGGCCTTCTCACTGTGAAAGCTAAAGGTGCCTTTACTATAAGCACTTTTCTGCATAAAACTTTTCTATTGATGATGGATTAATCTTAAATGGTGCCTTGAAAATGTCCCACCAAAGAATAATAGGAGACTTTTTAATGAATAGTTACATTATAATTTTTCTACTTGCCCATCGTGATTCAATTTATCAGCTTCATTTTCTTCCTATAGAAAACCTAGTGGAACTTCCATATTTGATTCCTTCAATTCTGTGAAACATACCCTAATAACTCACCATATAATTTGAGAACAGTGTCCTAAGTTATTGTCTAATTCACAGCTGGGCTTATTATCCTCAAAATATTTTCCAGAGTGATTGTTGGCACAGGGTAAAACAAGATTAAGTGTTGTTCACAATGGGTTGCTTTAAAGTTGTTTTGATATTTTCAGTGTGTCGTGTCTTGTTTTTAAAGCCAAGCATTGTGGTTTAGCCCCAGTTAGCAAGCCAGTGCAGGCACCTGCTCAACCCCTGCCGGGAGCTGAACCACTCTGGAGCTGAACCACTCTGTCACCCATAAAACAAAACAGTTTGTAGGACTTCTGGATGGAGCTTAATACCCTGAAACTCAGAGCAAGTAAAATTCTGGTAGGCTGAGATACCCTGTAATGTGCATTTTTATGCATGGGCAATATTTTTCTATTAAACCTTTCGTGGGCAAGACTTTATCTGACATCAAGCAGCCTGAATTAAATTCTCAATGAAATGTGGTCATGTTCAAGGACAGAAGTAGCAGGTGAAATATGACTATGAATTAAATGTATGTTTAAGTTTTTTGGGTAGGAAAGTGTTTTTGATTTGAGGTTTTTTTTCTGCACAACACTTGATTTAGTATATTTTCTTTAAAAGGAAAAATTGAAGTTCCTTTAGAGTAACGGAAAAGAGAAAAATTTTCATAACCTGTAGTACTAAAATCCGGAATATTTTATTCAATGTGGACAATAGAAAAATATTAAAGCTCTGAGTCCAGAAAAAAGGGAAAGTTCTTGTTAGCTTTTAGCAGGCTTTATCTATGCCCAGGTATTTGCTTGTACTCTGTGTATAACTTTACACTTAGATAAATATAATGATGTAATAGTCCATGGACTGTATCCCAGGCTGCCTAGGTAATTCACCTGGCTTGCACCCTGCTTTTGACCATCCAAGAATCTCTTGTCAAAGGAATGAGCCACAGCCCAAATCCATATTCTGATGGTAGCTGCTTATTTGACAGAGCCTTGACCTTCTCTCCCTGCCAAAGACCAAAATGAAGTAGTGAAGAGTTTTGCAATCTGTGTAGTAAGCATATCTCTTCTGAAAATGTTCTGTAAATGTTCTGTACTGTACATACATAGCAGTTTGTGACATGATAGGAGAAAAACTAAAGTATATTATACTAATCTCCATAACTGGCAATTTTAGCAGGAAGGTGGATTCCTTTTTATTACATTAAAGCTGTGTTCACAATAAGGGAAGCTACCTACACAAAACTCTTGAGGTGAGGAGGGAGTGGGGAAGTCATACACATCTGACAGTGGGAAAACAAAAATTAAAAACTTTCTATTTAGACTAGAGTGTTATTCTGAACCAGTTTTTAAATCTGCTTCTAACCCAATAGAAATCCATTTGATTATCAGGGTTGAAATTGCACCATAAAATTGAAGCATTATTCTTAATCAGGATTATAAAAAAGATAGATGCCAGGAAAAGGGAAATTGTGTTAATGAAGATGAGAAGCTTTAAGGCCAAGGAAGGAAGTTGCTACTGCCTTTCAACTAAGTCCATGCACTGAGGATGTGCTATTGAACATATTTAGAGGCCAACGGTGAGCAGTGAGCATTAACCAAAGGGGTGTGAGAGAAATTTAAACCGAATGATATTGTTCATATATTGAAGTGATTGGAGAAATGGTGCATTGAAAAACACACTTCATCTGATATCTTGTGGCAGCATTTTTCCTCATGGCATGCAAGTGAATATTTATAATATGAAGCAGGTGGTGTGTTTAGTGAGAATCTCCAGCAGAAAATGCAAAATTTTTAAAAATCCGACAAACTGAAAGAGCTTTAAAAGAAATAAAAAAAATGTTCTTCAGGGAGTCTTTGAGTGTCTGAGAGCACTTCAGTCAGAAATAAAATAATGGCTAATGAGGATGCTAATCTAATTTCAAGCTGTGTCCAGAGATCTGGAATGTTCTGGATGAGGAATTTATGCTGGAAATGTTTAGTAACTTTCCACAGAGAAAGATAGCTCCGGGACATGAAATGGGGACAAACCCTATTCAAGTGAGTTGCATAGGAGAATCCCACTTTGTGGAAGGCACAGGTTGCTGTCCTAGGTAATGCAAAAAATTGAAGGAAGGCTGCTTCTCTGTCCATCTCTTCTGGTTCAGATCTCATTTCCCTTAAAGATAGAAAGTCTGATTTATGCTTGAGCTTAGTGAGAAATTTTGGAATATAAAATACATAGACATGACCTTGAAAGTTAATGCTTGACAGCATGCCCAATTACTTTGAGGATTATCATGAAAAATTGCTTCTACTAAAATCCTTTGCAGCATTGTTTTTAACTAGGAGTTTGTTAACTTTCCAGACATACTTTTCCCATCCACCTGGTTTGTAATATTTTACTTGATAACAAATACTGAAATGTTTTTCAGGCTTATTAGGATCTTAGTTGGTTAGTTTCAAACAAATACAACTAAATCTTTATAAACCTTCTTGCTGATAAAAAGGAAATGGTGCAATATACACACCACAATACTGTAGCTGCCTTGTTGGTCATCATTCTTCCTGGGCTTGGAAGTGTGTGCATTTCTTGAACATGCTGTAACTCATCGTTATTCTATATTGGTGCGAATTCCTGAAAGTCAAGCAAGCATGCTTTTTAAACAGAATCCTTGGCAACAAGAAGAAAGGGGGAAAAAATCCAAAGAGCTTATTTTTCTAAAGATTGACAGAGGCTACAAGTTGAGAGGTGAATCAAGTAAGCTGGACAATGTCCAGAAAGTGAGATTAAGAAGAAAGGAAAGAATCCTAGGCTCAGGCAGCAGAATGATAGAGTAATTTTCTAGGACTTAATAGCGTGACATCAGTGAGCCTTTTAGTTTGTCTGCCAGTGTATTTATTTCCTTTCTAACTTAAGTTCAGTTTGTTTTACTTTTAATTCTGTCCCCAGAAAAGCATGAGTCACCTCTTGCAAATAGATCCATGTTCCTGAACAGTGCAAGTTTTTATATACAAACTGAACAGTTTTCAAAGTCGAGAGAATGCAAAACAAACAAGTTCTTTAGAATATGCTTGAGCTGTTGATCACTATATAGTTGCAGCCAGATCCTTTGCTGATGCAAATGGGTATAACTTCCATTGATTCCAACAGGGCTGTGTTGACCCTTTACAATACAATAAGGTACTGGGTAAAGAGCTGTTACCATCCCACAATCAGGTTTTGTTGAAGAGAAGTCTTGTGAAGTTTTCTCTTGAGGGCCTTGAGAATTGCTTGCAACAGGCTTCAATAAATGCTGCTGAATGAGTGAAATAGTTTTAATTTCCCTCTGCTCAGTAAGTATTGTCAGCCTGGTCAGTACTACCAGTCACTTGAAATGAAGTTCTTCATTCACTGGAGCATCCATGAAGTTCTAGAGCAACAGAACCTCAAGAAAAGTTCCATTTCCTGTACTTTTAATCCCAGGCCCAGCTTGAAGAGTCAGTAGCTAGTATCAGCTCAGAAGAGTTGGAACAGGAGACGCCCAGCCCTAGGACTGAAGGCAAAACAAGTACTAGATTTCTTATGCATGTGTTAGCTCCTCACTGCTGTGTGGTAGAATGGTCAGAGTTAAAAATTTGCTGTTGATAAAGAAGACACCATATTACAGTTGCCTGTGAAGAAGTTGCACTATCAGTTTCTTTAGAAGGAATAAAAGGATGTAAAGAAAACTTTATAGTAAATATGTTTGCTTCTGTTGAAAAATCAAGTGTTCAAAGTTCAATAATTTTTTTGGCTTTGCCAATATACAGAATTTTATTCTATTACCTGATCATATTTTTCCCATATGTGCATCATTTGAGATATATAATATTTGGAAAAGTGTCAAAATTAAACATGTCACTCATAATTTATTTGAATATATTTGCTAACTAAAAAAAAAATAATTATTTTCACCTACATATAAATAATAAAAATCCAAGAGTCTTCTAATGTTATGATATTGATTTACATATACTAATTTTATGGGTTTACTATATACTATATAGCATCATTTCCCCTGTACTTTAGTTGAAAGCTAAAATGATGAGCAAAATGACAGTGGAGGAAATGTTCTTGCTACCTCATCTTTTTCTAGTGCACAGGTATTTACAGTAAGAAAATGGCAATAGATATTTTCTTTTACTGATGTTAACTTGTATGTTCTTAAATATTTAATTTAATTTCTTCAGTGATGACTCTGAAGACCTCTACATAAGGAACACTGTATGACAAAGAATGTTAATGAGTCAACATTTGTACTCAGAGCTGATCAGAAGCTGTTCTAGGCAAAGTAATCTTTGACCCAGAACTTCTGACAGAGAGAACAGTCAACAGAAGCCCTCGTTTCAAGGACATAAGGAGTGTTAACAGCTTTGGTTAGTTAAACTGAAGGACTAAACAACTTATTCCCTCTTCTAGATTATACAGTGGCCTGCAGAGCTGAAAATACCACGCTTTAAGTAACATTTCTAATTCTTACCTGCTGCTAGACATTGAAAGGGGTATTTTGTTTTTCCACCCTAGGCTACCAGTGCAATACAAATGGGTTATAGCAAAAACTCCAGACTCTGTTGGAGCAGTAGTTAATCCCTGATTTCAAATGAATCATATACCCTATTCCTGGTGGAATAAGACGAACTACATTAAAAATCTGAATTTGAATACAGAGGTACACTATCCCTGTGCAGCAATTCATTTGAGTTTGCTGCAGTATTGCATAGACTACACTATCTCTGTTTATGTGCAGGCTTATTAATGCTTAAATGTATAAATAAATGCATTGGCATTGACTGTTTCAGTTTCTCATTAGCATCATGTAAAGACCTCAGTTAAAGCTCATGGCTTCCTAACAGTATTATCAGCAAATATTATCTGTATCACATATACAGAGGAGCCTGAAATTTGCTTTCATTGTAAGTGGTACATTTGTTGCTTTTCTTTAATCCAATTCAGATTTGACCAAGTGAAAACACATTAAAAGGAAACTCAGTTGGCCTGGTCTCTTTGGAATGGATCCTGTGAAGTAATAGTTGAAGATGGAGGAAGGACCTCTGAAGATTATTTAGTCAAAGCTCTGTGCAAAGAAAGGTCATGTAGAGCAGCTTGATATTAGCTGTGTCCAGTCTGGTCTAATATCTAAGAATATCTCTAAGGATGGAGACTTTATAACCTCTGAAATATGTTCCAATGTTTCATCACCCTACGTAAAAACTTTTTTGTTTAAACAATTTCCAGTATTTCCATCCTTTCTCTGGCTACTACTGAGAAGAGCCTGGTACAGAATCCACATGCTCCGATCAGATACTTCTCCAGGCTGAACTTTCACAGTACTTTCAAACTGTCATATGAAAAACACTGCAATCCTTTAATTGCTTTCACTGCCCTTACTCTGGTATGTCTATATCTGTCCTACAGCCAGGGAGCCCAGATTGTACACACTGGTCTCAGCAGTGATGAGTAGAGGGAGAGAACTTCCTCCATCAGCTTGCTGGCTAATGCAACTCAAGATGTTGGCAAGTTTTGCTGCACAGGTTGGGTTCAACTTGTTTTCCATGAAGATCTCCAGGTTTTCGGCTACCATGCCACTTTCCATTCAAATGCACCCCTATGTGCTTTGGCACTTGGGGTTATTCCTCCTCAGGTAAAGGATTTTTGCACATCCCTTGCATTATTAGGATTAGCCTTAAAAAGTATCTGTACTGAAAGGCTATGTTTTTCTTAGAGATTACATAAAGTTTCAATAGCAAAATGGTTTGGATTTGGGCAGGACTATGGGAATCAGAAAAACAAATCAGGACCTTGCCAGCTCGGATTACTGCAACCTTAAATTAAAACTTGTGGGTAAGCACAGATGTAAAATAAGTTTATATAGATAATCACTTTATCCTAATTTCACCATGTATTTCCCTAACACTTCCTAGAAAATGTAAGTTTGCAAGTGAGGGCTGGTAGTTTTGTACGGAGTGCCTCTTCCAGATTTTATTTTGTAAAACTATTTGTGCAGTGCTTCAAGTGGGTGGCACTGGTGGTATATACTGTTGGAATTTTGCCTTGACACGGCTAAAATCCATTCAAGCAATGATCTTTGAATACTTCTTTCCAAACCACATGACGGGCTTTTGGCTTCTGCAAAGGTTATGTTTATCCAAAACCACCCTTAACATTCAGTCCAAAAAACCCCAAATGTCCTGTTTAGGATATCTAAAATCAGCTTCTTGTGATTGTTTTGTTTTTTCATGCAGCTGCTGGTTGTGAGCGTAGGCTGTGCTTCCAGTCTGAGTGATTAGCTGTAATGTCACTGTTCTCTTGTCCTTGCTGGCAATGTGTGTATGTGCATCTATAAAGATATTTTTCCTTTTACTAATGCTTGACCTAGGGTAGAAATATAGTCATAAGTGAAAGCTTTCTTTGCTGTATGTCATTGCAAGAGCATTTGAAGCATCAAAATGAAAATTAAAGAGCTTAAAAGCCAGCTAGGTTGCATTTGCCACAGCATATGTGTTTGTTGTGACGACAGATTTGCAAGAGATCTTGAGTAGCTGGGGAAGACTTAACCAGGCTTGATTGCTATTAAGAAATGAGATGATTGTTCTTATCTTAGGGCCCTATACTCTTTTCAATGCATTACACATTGACAAAAGCATCATAAGTTTGGTTAAGCAGCAAAGCTGTGGAAAAACTTGCTGATCAATAAAAAAAGCAGTAAAAATTCATTAAATACTGTACAAGCTGCAAAGAATTTTATTGTTATATTGCCCTGTCTTCTGCAGGTAAATGTGGTATCAAACCTCTCTTAAAGCATTTTTTTGAGACATTCTGAAGTAAAAAATAACAACGGCACCAAGAAAATTAAAATGTTCGAGCAGCAGTTTAGATGCAGAGGAAGGAGCTTTTGCATTTTTAACCAGTTAATGGGTATATTTACTTAAGTTATAAGTAAAGAGCATGAGGCTGTCTTTACAGAATAAGTCTTATTAGGATGATTTTTCAGAGGACTGACTTAAAGCTGCTGTGCTTTGAAATTAAGAGTCTATAACTCCACCCCTTTAATGGACTGTTGTTGTAGGAAGGTTCTTCACAGCACAACAAGGTTGATAGTGGAAAGAGGTGGTGACAGGCTATCTTTTAGCATCTCTGGGACTACCCAGGGATGACTGAATACATTCTCCACTACACTCAGCACTAGAAAGGTTCCCTGCTCCAGGTGCTTGGCAGGTCAGTGCAGTGGGGCAGCACTTTGATACACTCTCTAGTGTCCTGAACCTTCTTTCCATTAGGCATGCTCCCTTGACCCTCAGCACATCTTCCACTCTCTTCCCAAAGGATTCTGCTTCAGTGTGTAGGAGATAAAAACACAACAGCTCACTAAAGGAGTAAAGTATGTCAAGAGCAAAACATCCCGGGAAAATGTTAAACCCTGGAAGGAGATACATCTGTATGTGTAGGCTGAAGTAAACAAAAAAGACTTATATCCAACTGTGCCTTTAGTGCCTGGCTTGCTTGCTTGTTTCTTTTAGTGCAACTGAATATCCACTGCAGTGCATTAGCTTTTACATTTAATATGATTTGACTGGAGCTAAGTGAACACTTCTGCCCTAATTTTTGTCCATTCTTTAAAGCAGCATTTGAAAGTAATTTCCTAGGGATGAGTGACTTAAGTTTGTGGCTTAATGACTTCCCATGACTAAATTTGTGAATTTATTATGCAGTGAAATAAGGACCATAATGTGAATACTGAAGTGTCACAGTCAAATTCTACTTTTGCTCAGATCCAGTTCCAGAGCAGGCTTTGTAGAAGAGTACTGAATAATAAGTTTGTGCAGGGGAATGCCCAAGGCTGCCCAGCACTTGATGCTGTGTCATCTCTATTTCCTATTTCACGACTATAAGACTGCCTTTTATCTTGGCACATAAACATTCAGCATACTTTCATTATTTATGTTTATCATAGCCCTTATGCTTTTGCATAAATCATTATGATTGGTTTTTAATGTGACCTGGATAAACAGAATCTCGTTGTACATTGTGAGAAATTTCAGGTTAGAGTTCTGTTTCATGAATACCTGTATTCATAAGCTACACGAATATAACATTGATGCTTGTCACACTCATTGCTTTCATGTTTCCAAAGACAAGTTTGGAAAGGTATGCATGAGAAACCTACTGCTGAGACCTGGGGTAGCAAGTTTCCCATAGCATTCCTAGAATAACAGAGGAAGAAATATGCAAATCACTTCAAACCCAGACACTTTGGACAGAGCTTACAAATTAGTCTTTTTGGCATAAATCCTAGTTCAATAGCTTGATTATTCAACTGTAGTTTTGCACTCCTGCTACAAAAGGAAGGAATTTCAAGCACGTTGTTTGTGAGCTGCTTACAAGCCCTCCCCTATGAACCCTGGACCTTTTTCTTAACTGCAGCAAAGCAGGCTGAGAACATACCACAGAGCAGTGTGCTGGAACAGTTTTTAAATGTTAATGAATAATATGATTACTTTATTAGAGGACCCTTCTGTGATGTGTTTCCAGGCACTGTTCAAGAATGTATTTATGCACACAATGTTTTTTATTTGCTTAAGAGAACTAATCATTTTTTTGATATCCTTTGACCTTCCCCCCCACTCCCCCTTTTCAACTTTTCAAGTTGTTGATGTAAAACTTCTGTGAAACAAAGCAGGGTAACTGGCAGAAAACAGTGTTCTAATGTCTGCTGTAAGTATTTTTGAAGAGTCATGATCTAGCCTGTATCCAAATGATTAAGGAGATCCTGTCTATGCAACAGCATTAATCACTCCTTCAATTATGTCCCTGAACTGCTTCCAGAGCTCTGATATCTCATTTCTTCATCTCATATTACATGTGACAGGAATGAAAAGTGGCTGTAAAAAAAGAAGTGGGCACATCTTCCTATTCTAGTTCCTGCCCTATATAAAACCACAATCCTACTTATATTTGGCATTAAAAATCTGGATAACATTCTCACTTGTCGACATTAACGAGAATAATTCAAGGATTTTTCTTTAAAGCAGGTTCACTACTTGGAAAACTCTGCTGTAAATTAAAACAGCTCATCCAAGCAGCTGCAAATTGCATGACTAGCACTTACTCAGCAAATGACTTCCTGTGGACCTCACTGACCTTGTCAATATTGTGACGGGCATGGCTTCAGATGGAGAGAAATTGCTTTTGAATAGTTGCTCTGAGAATGTACAAACAAGTATCTCCGTAACAAGGAGGCGTGAGATAACATAAAAACACACGAGCATTTTTAAAGCATAGAAAGAACATACAAACATTTTCTGTATATTTGGTGTTCCTGATCCACAGCTTTCTTGCTTGTCTCACTGTTTTGTGTTTAAAGCTACAATTTTATTAGTATTTTTTTTTTTTAAACCAAAACAATCTCAGCTTGTTTGGAGGGAAGGTTATTCATTAGCTGTCATATTTATGTAAGAGCTTCCAGCTGTCAACTTAATTGGACTAACATGCAAAATAAGGCTTTCCTAGCACAAAGTTTTACTCCTTTTGTAAGGTCAATTTCAAGCCAAGCTGAGTTTTTCTGAGAATCTAAATTATGTATGTGTCATGGTTCCAGTTGTCAATACTGGTGAGAGCTGATGGTCTGCACTAGGTTCCTTTCTGTATTTGTCTAACTTAAATATTACCTATTGAAAAGACATTTTTTTTCAAGGCATAACACTCATTTTAGCTCTAAGATTCTAGATTCTGTGAAATTTATCCTTTATTTTTTTTTCTCCTAATAACTGTTTGTAGCCAAATATTTAACGAGGTGACTCAACAGACAATTAAAATAAGATTTTAACCCCTTTATTTTTAAGTTTGTAAATATTTTGTCTCCCTCCATAATTTTAAAATTTTCTTTTTGCAGTTCACCTCTGCGCTTGTCTACAAAGCAGCAAAATTACAGAACTCTGATGTGAACCGTCTTTCTTCTAGACAGAAGTGATTTTATTTGCAATTTGAAGGATTTTCTGTCTCTTACCTATTGTTTCCTGAGTATCTACTGTAATGGCCTTGGTAGCAGAAATGATTTGGAAGTTAAACAGTAGAGCTCAAGGAAGCACCACTTGGCTCAAACACTTTTGCTGTGTGCTTGGATGTGTCCAGCCAGTGTGACTTAGGTAAGACAGCTCAATGCTGTTGTCCACCCTTAAGTGTTCCTGGACTATAGGACTTGCAAGGACTGTAGAATTTACATTGTGGAAGACATTTCAAATTTGCATCTTTTAACCAGCATTAACACTATGGTAATATCCAGAATTTAAGGCTGTCAGGTGCTCTGTAAATTCAGATATTCTTTGTGCTATTCTGTGTGCTTAATTCACACAATACCCAACTGCCTGTAAGAGTCATTTCAACGGAACAAGAAAGGATGGAGAAAATAGCAATACAATAATCTGCTTAAGGAAGCTGTCAAGGCCTTGGATTTAATGGTCAGTTCACTTTCAATACAGGTGGGAAAAATCTCATGGAAGGAACTGATTTGGAAAACCAGTTCTAGGCAGCACACACAAATACAGCTGATAACATGCACTATATTATATCTGCAAGTTTGTACTAAAAATTGAAACCTAATTTCACCTCCACCTATAGCATAGAGAAAATGATAAAAGGGCAGTAAAATAGCCATCCCAGGCTTACACTGTAGGGGAACATCAAAGCACAGAATTTCTTATGATCTGCATACTATTTGCAACACACTTCGCCCTTACCCTTATCTGAAACAAAACTAATAAAATGACTTCCTACTGGCATTGTTTGAAACAAAAGTATTAAATAAAATTATTCATTGCTTCTGTCTTCAATTCATGTCTTCTTAGATACAGTAACCTGTATTGAAATTTAAGTACAAAAATGTTCCAATACCTTTGCTGCCAATTCAAAACAACTTATCATTACTGTGTATGAATAGATTTCATAGCTGGCTTTGATGAGCAGGACAAAAGTCTAGATAACAGTACCAAGTGTTCCTACATTGTGAATTACCATACTCCATGTTCAGATCTGCTTGATTCTGTGAATTAGCACACGAATTCAGAAAGAAAAGCCAGGTCAAAGGCACTTTAGCAAGGCATATATCCTCATGGCAGGAAGCAAAGTAAGCTGATAGAAGACGCACTTAGCTGAATCAGAAGATAAATTCTCAGGTGCTTTGTCTGTTGCCAAAACATACTTCCAAGTGCTTGCAGCTTTCTGGTTTGGTGTTTTGTTGTTGCTGTTAGTTTGTTTTTTTCATTATTGTAGTTAATCCACCACCAGAAAATCATATGAATAGTTTGTGGGCAGTCTTGGGGAAGGTTAAGACTTGTATTTTAGGAATAATAATCCATGTATTTTAGGTATCTCAGCAGTGTCATAACGACACACCTCTGAATTTTACAGGATGTAGTCTGTTATAAAACTGTTAAAGTGCAGTTCTGTCCATATGTTACTCCTTATGTTATTTGGATAAAATTCTGGTAAATTCAGTAGCAGAAGCAGGCAGCTTATGAACAGTGATTGCAATATATATACCAGATTCTATAGGCTTCAGTCCTGGCTTT
>VYXF01005518.1:527817-549907 GCA_013397295.1 Polioptila caerulea | reverse complement strand
TTTTTTTTTTTTTAACCAGCTGAATAAAATGATTCATTATATGTCCACTAAATGTTCAGTTACTTGGGATAAGACTGTGGAATTTCTTGTAATTCTAAATTTAATTCAACAAATTGAATCGTGCCAGCCATGTAGCCCTGATTCTGAAGCAGCTGAAGGATCAGTTACACGTTTTCTGTAAGGAACTTTGGACTTCATGAGCTACTTTTACCGATTTCTAAATAGAAATCAACGGGCTGGTTAGGATTTTGCAGAAAGTTACTGCTGACATCTAGTGGTGTTCTTTGAGAGCACTAAACCCCGACAAATTTGACACCTTCATGAGTAAGTGCAACTGCTGACCTAATACTTCGAGGCTGCCTTTTCAAAATAATAATATGTGACATTTCCTGTTATAAAGAGCTTTCTTTGGGAGGGGTGGGCTGGAATAGTGCCAATAGCATCAATCGCAGCGCTATGCTTTTGAAATTCTTTACTCTCTTATACAGAAAAGGTGATTCAATGCATTTCTCGTAACTTTCTCATAATAAAAGTACCTAAAATAAAATATTTCTCGTAGTTCCATTATTAGGTCAGTTGCTAAATAATGCAGTGCAAAAAAAAATATTCTGGATCTATTATTTTTGTATCAATCTATTTTAATTTCAACTATTAGCCATAATAAGGCAACGACTAATAGTCTCATGTCTAAAAGTCTCAAGGAATTTCAAGAAACTTATTCAATATTTGCCAGGTAGTACTATAATTTGGCCAGGTAGTACTATATGGGATCAAATCTGCTGTCTTTACTACCTCCTATGGTTTCTCCAAATAAAAAGTTCATTCTTTATTTCAGTGCTTTTAATTTAAGATTTTGGTTTGGTTTATGTTTTTTTTTCCTGATAATGTTAACACAAGGAATTCAAATCAGAGGAGATGAATAGTGTCCACTGTCTGTTTATAAAGTACAGCAAGAGAGATCACTTCCAATGTAGAACCATAGCAGTTCGAGAAACTTCAATTTTCTATTTTGGAGGATTCAAATAACAGTTTTTCTCTTCCACTGTGTATTGCTTCTACAGACTGTAATGCTACAACAATATTTTAACAGTTTTTCATAGAACTTGTAATGCTCTTCTCATAATTTCCTCTTGCTGTCTGTCTCTCTACACTTGTTTTCTCTGTAAGCAGCTTCCAAATGAGTAGCCCTGCTTTCGTCATCCAATAAGCAGAAGACAGAATTGAAACCTTAACAAAAAATAATAAACTAAATCTGCGGAGAGAGAATTTTTCAGGTTATCTTCATAGCCTGAAAATATCTTCACCCAGAAAAAAATCAGAATGGTAGTTTTAACTTGTTTTCTCTTGATAAAATGTCAAGAAACCTATAAATTTATCTTTCAGACACAGTTTCCAACCGTGCATAATGTGAATTACATGATTACAACCTACAGATCAATATGTTACATGTTTGCATTTTCGTTTTTAGAGAAATGGAATACAGGGATTCTAAAATCTCCCATTCTTCTGTTAAAAATAGATTTAATTTCCTGAAAAAGTAATGTCTTATTCTCTGTATTCCTGAGCAACACAGCAATTCAGATAAGTGTGTGGTATAATATCTGTAAAACATAAGCAAACAATCAATAGACAGGAGACGATGTCTGGCTTCTTGTGCCAATTTTTCTAATGATTCTTTGCCCTGTACATATTATAGACAGATCTATAAAAAATTTTCTTATTGTGGCATGCTACCACTGTCAATATGTTCTCACTCCTGCACGTTCTCTTTGCTTTTCAATTTTGCTGCAGGCTTGGGGTTCCTTACATCGTAGGCAGTGTTTCATGGTCTGTGACAATGGCCTTTCTAGATGTTTGGCAGATCCTCCTGATCAGACTGCCTGTAAAAGCAGGAAGCAAATTCCAATGACATGGACTGTCACTTACAGGTTTCATTTGGCCGTGTTGCTTGGCAAGATTTCCTGCAGAATGTAAAATCATCTCTTGCAGAATCTTTCTAGCTCTCAGTATCTTTTTTTTAATTAACGATGATCAGCAATTGGTTGCACAACACAAGGTTTCAAATGGATATTAAAACCAAATTAAACAGATTTAAGTAGTCTCTGTGGTGACCTTCAATAGTGAGGTCATCTTGCATATTTCCTTTGTTACTAGCAGTGAATGATAAATCCTTTTTTTCTGTTAAATTAGGACAGAATTCACCCAATGGAACCTGCTGTGGAGCAAGATGCCAGTCTTAGATGGAATTTTTCTGTATGCTCTGTTCTGATCCCTGGTCCTTATGCTTCTTACATTTCTATGTGCCTGGGGTGGTCTCATTACTGCAGCAAGGACCCATATTTTAAGTGCATAAACTCTATATCTCATTTTCTGGTGTTTGCATAGATGCACGACACACTGAAGGATTTTTTTCTTGTCTTTACTGCCCATTTATATTATCCTCAAGCACCCCCTGATACTTTAGAAAATAGAAACCCTACAGATAACCAGTTTCCAATGTTACAGACACGCTGTTTTAGTTGTGCTAAACAGAGTGGTGACTCACACTTCCTTAACATTGTTCTGCCGTTTTACTTTCCCTAATGCAAATCAGTCTGGCTGTTATGCTGTTATTCCATTAAATTCCCCACTGGGTCAAAATTACAGCCAAGTAACTGGAGCATTAGGTAATTAAGCCCACTTATCAGGATGGTTAATGGAGAACAGCAGAGCTTTTACCATGCACAGGAACATATTTATATACAAATGCCTATTTGTATTTACAAACATTTCCAAATTTATTTTGTATGCTCAAAGCTATGAGCTGTAGGCAAGAAGACACTAACCTCAAGGAATGAATTTTGTGCAATACAGTAAAAAAATTGTAATAGTCTCCATCTTCAAGACATTGAATCAGGCCCAGTGCTTTATAGTTTGTTTTTGAAATGTTTTCTTGAATTTCACAAATTTTAATAGATAAATTTCTGTCCTAATAGTAATATTTCCACTACTTACATAAAAATTTATATTATATATTGAAATTGTAAATATGTATCAACTGTTAAACCTAGTATTTTATTTAGCCAGTTACAATAAGACACACTTCTCTATTTTTTGTGCCCTTGTTCTGACTAGGAGAAGGAATTGAAAGATATTGTTCCATGATTTATTTATAGACAAAACTTTTCACATTCTTAATCTTACAAAAACAACAGATGTTTAAGGTTTGCAGGCAAATTTGGTTATAATTTAACACAAAGGTCCTCATATTTCAATCTAACAAGATTTAATTAAAGCCTGGCGTTTTTGGTACCAGTTATGATTGATCTTTTTTTCCTTCTCTGTGAATGATTTTCTAACTCCCTCCATTCATCTTGAAAGGAGAGGGCTAAAATGGCACTGCAGACAATGGACCTAAAAAAGCTGTTGGTTGGATTCAAATAGCTATTGTGTTCACTTGGATTCAGAATGACAAACAAATTTTAAACACCTGTAGAATCATGTTACTTCATGCTATACTTTTACTGAGTTCAGAATTTCTGTGTTATATTTGTAACATTTAAGATCATATAGGTCACATTTACCACTACTAAAATAAATTCTAACATGTTAAAATGTAATCAGAAAGTTAAAATGGTTTGGTATTTCTTCCTCAAAAGCTTTGTCCTAGTGGTTGTTCCCCAGATACAAGAATCTGGTTTTATAAGGACTATTAAAATTTATTTTGCTATCCTGCTCAGCAACCTGTAACTAAATTTGTATTATATTGATTTTAGCAGTTGATTAAAGGCAAATAAAACAAAGTTGTATTGGGAGCAATGTGTGAATATCCTCAAATTCTTCACAATAAAACAGTGCATTGCCAAAAAAATCCCACACAGTTAGGCAGAATACACAGAAGAAGGATTGTCTGTGTGGAGTCCATGTAAATAGTGATATTTCCAGAAGGCTCACAATCAATATTCACTGCATTTGAAAGCATGCTTATGATTTGCTGACTACCTTGTGAGGGAAGTCAGATGCAGCAACTCATGTATATGGCTGGTGTGATACACTTTAGAAACTTTTTCATAGCTGGCAGCTGAGAGTGTCTGCTTTCATTGCACTGAAATTTGACAGGGTTTAAAATACATTTATTTTCACGAGGAAAAAAACAATCTAAAGAATAACTTATGAGAGACATTAGAAAATAAGTGTGGACAAGACATGTGCTTGGGCCATTGTAAAGAAGCAATTTTGGATTTGAAGTCAGCTGTCAGCACATCCAAATACTTCTTGGGGATGAGGAATTAAAAAGTGTGGACTATTTGGCTGTGTTTTCACAGTTATTCACTTCTCTACATCTTACCTTCTGTGAGTTCAAAGGGACACTGAGCATTTAGGGCTTTGAGGCTATAGTGATTCCTCAGGAAAAAAAATCAGTGCTATAAGATATTGGATAGGGATTTCAGTAAATGGAATGCTAAAATGCAGCAGTGGCTCTTTTAAATACAGGTTACCTTCAGAAGCCGGAGATTACATTGCCTTCAAAGCATAGTGAGAAAATATTTCTCGAAGTGGTAGGCTTGTCCTATCGTCTGCTCTTTGTGTTGCAAGCATGAGTGTAAATCAAATGGTGGAACTTCTGCTTTATTAAAGTTTGCTGTGTTCGCAGTGCAACCACTTGGCATGGGAGCTGCTGTACATGACCTGAATTGGGATATAGATTTCCTGTTGGAAATATACCGTAAAAACATGTGCGGAAATGTGCCAGAAAAAGGGGGAACAACAAAAAAGGAAGGGATTCTGAAACCAGACAATAAAATACTGGAGGGAGATGCTGTTAAATAGAAATTATTGCAAATCAAAAATGTTTAATATGCATGCTTAATTGAGAAATCTGAGTAATAACAAGATTTTTAGGAAGGCTGTCACCTTTTGGGGAGAGTTCTTGGAGGTAAAGAAGTATTTCCACCACACAAAAATATCTAAGTCCTAAATTCTAGCTTCTTTAATACTTCCTTACAAAAAAAGGCTAAAACATTTAAGAGCAACAGTTATATATACATGAATCCAGTGCTGCAAACATGAAATATTGAGGGATGTCTTTTATAAAATGGTGGCATAATGAAGTGAGACATTTTGACCTTCTCTAATTCTGTCAGAAAGGTTAACTTAAAAGTTACTGACTTCTCCTTTGTCTGGCTCTAGGGCTTTCTCTTTAGGATTAGAATTCCCTAAATGAAAACTAAAGGCATTGACATAATATGTGTGCTAGTATTGATGCATTCTTGCTGGAGGATGCAGTGAAAAGGGTTGCAAAGGCTGCCTTTGTAACTGTCCCAATAAAGAGAGGAGAGGTAGTGTTTGAACAGGAACCCATCCTAAAGCTGAATTTTCAGTTCGCTAATTTGCCTCCTGGCTAGGCTAAGTAAAGCAACCTAACTCTTGAAATGAGTGAAATGAACTCTTACAGGACAGAATATTTCAGATACCTGTTCTGCTCAGGTAATGTGACCTATTCTGCAGCTGCAGTTGATCTTTACAGTCAGTGCAACACATCAGGAAAGTGTCAAAGCTGACGAGTCAATGCTGTACTCTAGCTCTGCATGTTCATTGGCATTTTGAATGTTACTTCCAGGTGACAAACACTTTAGTCAGAGCCACTGCTCTTGGCTGGCTACTAGACAGCTTAAATCCCAAACAATGGCTGGAGTTCTCAGCTATCTGCCCAGGTCACGTTCCCAGATTTTATTCACAAACATTTTTTTTTTATTCCTCGAGAGGAATTAAACAAATAAATGCATGGAATCAAATGTCAAAATCAAACCTCAAATGTCTTTGAGATGTGGGAGGATGTTAATGAACGTATTCTGCCTGTGAATCCACACATACTCTTTCCCCCACTTGTGTCAACAAAAAGCTAATGAAATTTAATTTTTACAACTTATAAATTAGCAATAGTGACTGAGCAGCCTTAGAGGAAGTATTGCACCCAAAAGTCACGTGACCTGCTGGATACTTCAACAGTACAGTTAAACTTAGCCAGACTCATGTAATCACAAGAGAAGAAGCATCTATTCTTGTCTCAGGAGGCAGATCCAAGCTAACTCTGTCTGCCACACTGTCCTCCCTTCTAGCTGCCTTGATGTTGCAGGAAGTCCCCTGTCAAGACTAGACTCAGATCTTTAGTGTTCAGGTCTGCTTTTTCCTGCTTTCTTTCTCCTGGTAGCTGTGATCACTTCCAGACATCTTTAAATTCTGTTTCCATGAACCCGTCCATTGCTGCATAGGATGTCTGAATCCAACCACAACAAAAGGTGCTTTCACCTTTTGGGTGGCTGATAGTCATCTGCATGTGTTCTCTCATTTTAGGTCTTCCCCCATAGGCTTGCAGCATGACTTGCAGTTTACAAAAACACTGAAGTCCCATTAGCCATGTGCTAAGTTAATACACTTTTTGGTATCTGAAGATCAGGTAAGATCAGTAGGCTTCCTTTATTGCTAGGCTCAGTTATGGCGGCATATTAGCTCTGGGAGTGTTTAGTAAGATACTGCACACACATCCCCACCTTTCTGTGTTTATAGACCAGGTAAGCTTAAGCTGGGTCTATGCAGCAGCTGGTTACTCTGCTCTTTAACATGTAAGTGAAATGGCTACATCTCCATTATTTTGCCTGACTGTGTTTTGTCACCATTCAGAACCACCTCACTCAAGCTTACCCTGACCACAATGTGAGAGCCTTGCCTAATTTTTGTGCTGCTTTTTTCCTAAATTATTCTCTGTACATATGGATTGCTTGACTATGTCCTCCATTATGTGCTATCACATTCTTTCCAGCACTTGAAAACATAACTAAAGGGTAAAGTAGGCTACAGAGTAGAGTTATGGCAACTCGGGAACTTGATCAGATTGCACACCACGGAAAGCAGGCGCAAACGTATCCACTTTGTTGCCTGTCTCAGAACTACCGACCATACTTGCTGAATGTGCCCTGGTTCTGTATGCCCTAGAGTCTATCTGGCACAGTACTATCTTGCTGGCTCTTGTAAATCACATTGCAAAATGTTTGCAAGAGCTTTGTTGCTCTGAAATTTTCTGTACTGAAATGAATGTTCTTAACTCGAGTGTGAGAGCTCTGAAAGAGTGAAGCTTTTGACAGCCCATGTGTTGTTGTCTCCCTGAGCCACTGATGGTTTTGTAAGGCTAGAGGGTTGAAAAGGCCTTAGTGAAAAAATTAACAACTTCACCAGCATGAGATGATTTTCCTCCATTGTGCCTGGGATAAATGTAGTTTCCTAATAGTCTCCTAAGTGTACAGGGAAGAGAGATTTGAGAAGCAATAAATTGTGAGGTGAGATCAAAAGAGCACTTTTTTTCTGTAGTTATGAGTATGGTGTAGGGAGAGATAAAATACCTGACAGTATTGCTATGCTGGAATAGTAATCTGCAAAGGTTGTTAATTATTATGTTTCTTATCATCAATGTGATCTTGTTCTAAAGCAGCAAAATTACAAAGCACAAAGTGAAAATCCTCTTCAGATTAACTTAATGTGACTTCAGCTGGCTGTGCTTCTGATCAAATGACCTTATCCTGACACAAGCACATTAGAAAACATGGAACAGAAATTTACTCTTCCCATACCAAGAGAAAAGGGAGGATCAAGGTTTACCTGTGAAATGAGAATGAAAAGCTTTAGAGCCATTCAGCTCCAAAGGATCTTGGTTTTGGTCTCAGTTTGTGTCCCAACTCCAAGAATAAAAATTAATTTCTTTTTGGCAATTGCTGAAAGAATTCAGAGAACAGAAGTAGGAAGTAAGGATCTCAACCTCTTTGTTACCCAGCCTATCTCCCAGCCAGCCTCCTCCACAGCAAATCTGTTGGTAGCCCTAGATTTAGAGTAGAAACTGGCACAAGCTCCCTCTCTCTTCAGAGCTCCTGATGGGCAGGCAGCTAACACATTGCAGCAGATTATAATTTCAAACACTTCCAATGGAGAATTAAAGCCCAGCTTTATTCTTTTCTGGGTCAGTCTGCAGCTATCCACTCTTCACTTAAAGAGGGGACCACACAAGTACTTAAAAATGTCAGGTGATCTCAGCTGTTGGTGTGTCCTACATATAGCTGGATCAGTTCTGCAGGATATTCATGAGTGCCAATGTAGTTGAAGCAATAGCACTTCTTGTCATGTCCAGAAGCTGGTACTGGGAAAGTCCCCTCCAGGAAATGGACACTCAGGTCCTTTGGAAAGCAGGAAGAGGATACACATATGTGAAGAGGATATGTATACACATATGAAAGTTGTACATGAAGCTTTAACTTGGACTTTTAAAAGCAATTTATTAGTTTGTTGGTTTTTTTAAATACAAATATTTTCTCTCTTAGAAATTAAATATATTGCTATCTCACATAATCAAATTCCTTTTTAAAAGGAATACTTAACATGGCTCTGTAGGAAACATTGTTGCTTTTTCTACTTTAAAAACTAATATTCCTATGTTAGTAATCTGTCGGTCAGGATATCGGCTTTCGGGATATGCCCTTGAGGATTTTCAGAGACACTATAAATAGCCAGGAATAAATTGTAACTGAGTTTTAAATACTAAGTTTTAAAGGATCGTGTGATGCTTCTGTTCATTTGTGACACATCTGTGCGTTTCAATCGGTTTACTTGTAGTCAGCAAACACCAGCAGCAGCCCAGCTGTGAGGTTAGGAGCCACCTCCACCCTCAGCACGCCTGAAACCCTTCATCTCAGGAGGGCTGGGTGCGGATGGGGGACCCGCGGCTGTCGCTGCCCGGGGATGCTCATCCCGCCGGCTGGCGGAGCCGGCCCCGCCGCTCGCCCGCTTCCCTCGCCGCGCCTGGCCCCGCTTTCGGTTTCACTTCTCCCGGCTCTGGGCAGAGCTTTCCTCACGGTTTTCGTGCGCTGAGAAACTAGTGCAGAGGTGGGATGCTTCCAGACAGAAGGGGATAAAGCCCGCAGAGGTGAGTTGGTAAAATTCTTCTCTTCATAGTAATAAATGTGAATATCGAGGTGGAAAGGCAAAGTGCTGCTCAGGAGTTTGCATGATTTCCTTGATCCTGGATTTCTCTTAACTTGCAAGGTAGCCAAGTCAGTGCCAGTTTTTAAAGTTCTTGCTTCTAATATTAAAACTGTATTTCTTTCCTTTGCTCTTCTGAAACACTGTCCCTGAAGTTTGCTAATGGGTGTGTGCTTTCTTCACTGGACTCCCAGACAAAGCTAAAACACTTAAAGATGGCTCAGATTTCTCGCAATGAAAAAACCAGGACAAGGAAGCCCATTGGGCCTCACTGGAAATCAGCTAAAGAGCCTGTTTTGTGATTGTGCACTGCATTTCTTCTGCCTTTCAAACTTAAAGGTGAACTGGCAACAATTGCTGCAGAACCCAGCAGCTGTCTGATCCCCTAAAACAAACCCTAAGAATGATGCAGACCAGGCTGCAAGCTTCTGTCACAGATAAGCTTCCATTTTGTTTTCCTTAGTGTTTCCAGCAGTTGGGGCGCAGAGGAAAGAGGTAGGACAAGTGGTTCTTTATTTTCCTCAGCTACAGGGACATGGGTGATGTGTTTGGCGGCAGCTGTAGCAGGCCAGGCTGTCTGCAGGACCAAGAATTTGCTGTCCCCTCCTCTCCCCCATTAACCAGTGGCAAATGAGTGGAGACCCAGGCTATGAGAGCTGCAAGATGTGGGTCAGCCTGACATGCAGTACCCAGCAGGGAATTGTTTTTTCATTAATGTTTATTTTAAACCTTCTTTTACAGTCTTTTGTGTGTGCCTTTGCAATATTTTCTGTCCTTCTATCATCACTCCCACTGGTTTTTACAAATGTCTCTCCTTAGAGGGCCAGGTTGCTCCCAAAAAGGCAGCCATGAGGTTCCCCTCTGGCCACTATAATGTGACGTTTTGTCACTGGAGCAGTCCTAATGCATGCCCTCTGCTGGGCTCTGACCTGCTAAGCTCCTGTTTGGCTGCAGGTTGCAGTGTCAATTCCTTGGAGTGTTTTGTTATGCTACTGGAAAATTGTCTCTTTATAAAATATTAGTAATGAAGATTTTTTTGTTCTTCCTATACAAATGTGCTGGTTTAATTTCTCTCCTCATTTCTTGTTTTGTTTTTTGCTAAAGCGCAATACTCCACTGTGCTCAAAGCTCGATCATATTAATTAAACACAGGTTCCTAACAAAGGAAAATGGGAGCTGTAGAAGTAAGAAGCATGTCCTCCCTCTACTAAAGATTAATTCTGTAGAGAATAATATGGAAGATACAGAGGACTCTTGATTAGAAGAAACATCATTTAATTAGATGAGCTCTATGACTCAGAAGGTAGCCAAACCCTTCTGAGCTCTTACAGCTCTGCTCTGGTCAGAATTTGTATGGAATTAATTTTCTTCCTTATGCATCACCAGGATGCACAAGGTGATCACCAGGTGAATTTAAATCTAATGGATGCTAAAGGGAAAATGAACAAAATACGAAAAAGCCTAAGATTCATTAGAAATGCAATGACAAAACAGGTATAGCCATTGACAATTAGTTTCAATGTTGATATCCTAATCTAAATGACCAAAAGATATGGGGTGGAGTACATAAATTCTTAAATGTGTATGTTTTCCTGAAAGTATTTGGATAAATATATTGAATCTATGGGCAGTATCTCCCCTACACCTTGGCTCTTCTCCACGTCTTTCTCTGATTAGGCTGGTACTGATTTATTTTATGTGTTCTTGCTATCTCATATATATTTTTATAGCCTGGTATTCCTTCTTTCCCTGCAAGTTGGAACAACAGAATTTTGTGTGATTGACTTAGTAAAGTAAAAACTGGCAAGAACAGTAAAAAAAGAAGTGGTATATTATGTATTTTTACTGCATATAACTATAAATATTTTTCATGTCTTTAAGCTCAGAGATCAATTACTAGCATTGAGAGGCTTATGTACAATTTGTCATATTTACTATATTTTATGCATGTTAAAGCAATGCAAAATTAATCAGAAAAGAGAAAGCGACTGGAAATTTTCATTGATTATAGATAAAGTTGGTAGCTTTTTGAACATATCTATTTTTGTGTAAGACAATATTACTGCTTTTAAATAAAAGTGTTTATTTAGAAAGATTATTAGACATAACTCTTCTGCAGAAATGAATGCAGAACAAAATTCATGGGTTAAAAACATCAACTGCTCACTATGAAATCACATATTTTCTAAGTCTTGCCTGCTTAGCCTTCAGTTGAAGATGCAAGTTATGTCAAAATGATTGTAATTTGCAGTGTTCATTTTGCTTTTGCAGATAGAATGATGCGAAACGCTATTCTCTGGTGGAGCAGCTTATATGTCAGACTGATGTTCATCTTCTGGCCGTGTGCATCAGCTGGAAAGCAATGTCATATCCAAAATGAAATGGCTGACTGCAGTCACCTAAAGCTGACTCAAATTCCCTCTGATCTTCCAAACAATATAACGAGTTTAGACATTTCTCATAATCAGCTAAGACAGCTAGGTCCTGCAAATCTGACCAAGTACAGCCAGCTGGTTTACTTGAATGCAGGCTACAACATCATCTCTAAACTGCAACCAGAATTGTGCCAAAATGTGCCCCTGTTGCAGATTCTGAAGTTGGAACATAACGAATTGCGTAAGCTCCCTGACAGAGTCTTTGCTTCCTGCACCAACCTGACTGAGCTCAATCTAGGATACAACATACTAGATATAAAAAATAATCCTTTCAAAACCCTGGAGGTAAGAGTTAGAAATGCACCTTTTTATGTCAATAAAGTATAACAGGGAATTTACTGTATTTTTCAGTGTATATACAGAACTGCTGCCGCGGTATCTCAAAATGCACAACATACAGTCTTCCACTGATTTTTGCTGAAGAAGAGGCCTTGTGGCTTCTTTTGTTATAGCACATTGGAGTCTCAGTCATCTTTGTGAGTCAATGCTCTCCATTCCTTTTACTGTATTGCATCCCTTTGAAGCACCTCTCCATGCAGGATATGTGCTGAGAGAATGGTAGCAGCAGCAGATGATGGAAATAACAGCAAAATGGATGGTGTGGAATCTGAGCTGCCTGGGTAGCTGGGACCCTAAATTCTCAAGGCTGAGGTTTAAGTATTCAAACTAGGAAGGTCAGTACTTAGGCTGAATGTAATGTCTCTCAGGAGTTAAAGGACTGAGAAAGAGTAAAAATGTTTTTTATTGTACCTTTGCTTTCTCTGGTAGTTTAGATGTGGTTAAATATTCTTGTCTGTACTAGAGATTGGGGGACCACCACAGAAAGCAGGAAAGGACTATTTCACCAGGCAAGAATCATGCAAAAGGACGAGCCTGAGTGTTGCTGTGGGACACACACAAGGACACACAGAACACTCTCTTTGACAGAAGGCTAAAAAGGCCTTGTTAAAATGTCTGACTCCATATATATAGTATCTCTACACAGACCAGGGATTGGAGGAGAAGTTGGACACCTCTCCCATCCCATTGGTCAAGACAATTGCCCATCAGTTGTTTTTCACTCCAAGAGAAAGAATGTCAACAACTTTGTCTTAACATAAACACGTTCTAATTATAACACCTGTGTATGGGAAACGAGCTAGAACTACAAAAACATTGAGTTAGAAAAGTGCATCAGGAAAACTTGAAGAATCAGGGTGACACCTGAGGAAAAAAAAAAAGTAAAGACTGTGTAGGTATAAATTGTCACTCAGTGTTCTAATGAGTGTGTATGTGGTTTTGAGTAGGTCTGAACTTTTCTGCTAAACTCGGTATTCCAGTTCAATTACATAAAAGTGTACTTGCTAGCATTGTAGGACTGCTAACACAACTAAATACAAGTGAGTTCCATGCTGGGAACTTCACCTTCCTCATTCCATCTGAAAAAGGGTGGAATGCAATCTTTAATACTGCAACAGTTGTGACTGCAACCAGCTTTTGCATTTACCACTTTATTGGACTCAGGAGGGCCTTCAGTGAATTAAGGGACTTTAACTAAATCTACTTTGGATTTAGTGGATACTTTAGCAGGCTAATACCATTAATACCGTGCAAGTTACTGGTGTGAAAGGTACAGAATACTTCTTCCAGTAGGAGCTTGAAGGCTGCCATTTCTCTATTACAAATTTATTTTAAGTGTAGTATTGCAACTAATTTCTAATCAACTATTCTCTAAAGAAATATTTTAAATTTTTTTGGTGTATTACATAAAATAAAAATAAATTAATAATGTTATACGCTTTTTTCCTTGCATCTTCTCTCCAGAACTTGAATATTTTGGACCTATCTCATAATTCTTTGAAGTCAGCCAATTTAGGATTGGAGCAACAGTTGGAGAAACTTCGTGAGCTCATGTTGGGTAGCAACCAAATCACTGAGTTGAAAAAAGAAGACTTCAGTTTTCTTAGCAACACCTCACTGAATAGTCTTGATTTGTCATCAAATCCGCTAAAAGAGGTAGGAAGTATTTAGACAGAAATTCAGCAGGTTAAAGTATAAAATGGAACTATCCTGATTTACCCTTTATGGTTGTATGGCATTTACATTACAATTTTGATCCACTGAGGTCCAAAACCCATTCTGTTTTATACAGCATCACTCCTGACCTCCAGCAGTGATTTACAGAATTAGTGTTTTGCCACTGAAATCATCACAGGCTGGTTTCGTATAGCCTGATTCCATGTAGATCAGAGGTCTCAAGCAAGACCTAAATCGAGATGCTCTAAGAATCCCTACAAGGTATTTTCTGCACTCTTTTTGCATGTGCTGAAGGTGAAGGGCTGACATACTTTTAAGTGGGTAAAAAGTGTGGCACTATGCAAGGTTCTATAATCCAGGTTTCACTTCCCAGTTAATCAAAGAGAGCGTTCACTTGTGCTTATGGGAACCCCAGAGAAATAATAATTCCAGAAACATATACTCACTCCTTTAAAAAAAATCCACAGGAATGCTTTGTGTTCCATCTGCCTCTCTTCTCAGCATTATGATTCTTTTAAGAGTGACAGTGCAGCAATTCTAAACTGGTTGACCCTCAGCATACAAATACTGAATATGGGTTAAATTTTCTTTGTTCGTTTGGTTTTTGTTTCTTTCTTCTTCTTTGTTTCCCAGTTGATTGTCCTCTAAAAAATATGTACATTGAACCTACAAGGATATTTTAAGGTGATATAAGTTTGTATCAGTGCTGAGTGAATCCCACCATCCTCTTTTGCTTGGCCACTTCATTTCTCCCTGTTTCTAATACCAGCTTTGATGAGGCCATGCACTGGATCACTGGGGAAACTCTACAGGTGTTTTGGCTTGGTTAGCTTGCTGTCACACTTGTTCAGCATTAGGATAAAAGCTTGTGATCCATATTGTGAAGGCAAGTGTGTAGCATTAGATTTCATAGTAGCTTCTGCTTGCACAGAGAAACTGGGTTTCTTCTTGACTGCCTGCAGACCTAATAACTAGTAAATTAGTATACCCAGCCGACACCAATAAAAGAAAGCTGAAGAAAGACATCAAAAATTTTAAGATACTGCTAGTGAAGTTTTGGTCGTTGGATACAAACTTGCATCTCACTAAGCCACTTTCTATCTTCTTCCAAAATAATACTATTCAGATTTATGATAATAATTTTATAAATGATAGAACTATTGTTACAAGAAGTGTAAACTCCCGAAAGTGTTTATCTGAACTTGGCTGTGAAGCAATCTGGGTGTAGAAGTTCTATTCTGCTTTGAAAATCTCATTTGAAAACCTTTCCAAGTTTTCATTTTATTGGTCTTTATTTTATTAACTTTCTTACATATTCCCCTTGCATAGGTCAAGACTTTCTTTTTCTTGTCCTTTCAGTTTCATCCGGGATGTTTCCATACAATTGGAAATCTGTTTGGCCTCATACTGAACAATGTTAAACTTGGTGAAAATGGCACAAAGAAACTTTGTACAGAATTATCAAACACAGCAATTCAAAACCTCTCACTGAGCCACGTGAAACTTTTCTACATTGGGAAGTCAACTTTCCAGGGACTGCAAGAAACAAATCTTACAATTTTAAACCTGTCCCAAAATTCTCTCTCTGTCATAGAAGATGACTCATTTCAGTGGCTTTCAAGTTTACAATACTTAAACCTGAAATTTAATAATATTAAAGTATCTTCACATTTATTTTATGGATTATCCAGCCTTAAACATTTGAATCTCATAAATTCACTTAATGGGAAAATTGAAGATTTTTCTTTTCATTGGCTATACCACTTGGAGTACCTTATAATGGATAATAACAATTTTCCAGGAATTACTGCGAATATGTTCACAGGTCTGAACAACCTGAAATATCTGAGTCTCTGCAACTGCAACATAAACTTACAAAGAATAACTAATAAAACATTTTCATCACTTGCTAATTCTAGTTTACAGGTTCTCAACCTCACAAAAACCAGAATATCTACAATAGAAAGTGGGGCATTTTCTTCCCTGGGACACCTGAAAACTCTTCATCTTGGACTCAATGAAATTAGTCAACTGCTTACAGGTCATGAGTTTAAAGGTCTCAATAATATACAAGATATTTATCTTTCCTATAATAAAAACTTGACTTTGCAAAGCGAATCATTCATTTTTGTCCCAAGCCTTAGAAAACTGATGCTGAGGAAGGTAGGCTGCAGTAATCTGGCACTTTCTCCTTCGCCTTTTCATCCTCTACGAAACCTGACTGTCCTGGACATCAGCAATAACAACATAGCAAACATAAAAGAAGATTTGTTTGATGGACTTGACAAACTTGACATCCTGGATTTGCAGCACAATAATTTAGCCCGGCTTTGGAAACAGGTGAATCCAGGTGGCCCTGTTCTTTTTTTAAAAAGTCTTCCCAATCTGCAAATTCTTAATTTAAAATCAAATGGGCTTGATGAAATTCCAGTTCAGGTTTTCAAGGGTCTGTTTCAATTAAAACACTTGGATTTAGGATCAAATAATTTGAATTTGCTTCCAGCAACTCTCTTTGATGACCAAGCCTCTCTGAATTCCTTGAACCTCCAGAAAAACCTGATAACCTCAGTTGAAGAAAAAGTATTTGGCCCACCTTTCAGGAGCTTGAGAAAACTAGAGATGGATTCTAATCCCTTTGATTGTACCTGTGAAAGCATTGCTTGGTTTGCTGATTGGCTTAATGAGACCCACGTAGATATACCTGGATTGAGGTCCCAATACATTTGCAACACCCCACCTAAATATCATGGTATTCCGGTTTTGTATTTTGATAGTTCAGCCTGCAAAGACAGTGCTCCATTTAAACTTCTTTTTGTGATCTCTAGCACTATTGTGACACTACTAATTTTTATTGTCCTTACGATCCATTTTGAAGGGTGGAGAATAGCTTTCTTCTGGAATATTTTAGTTAATCGAATGCTTGGTTTTAAAGAATTTGAGAGACAACAGGAACGGTATGATTATGATGCCTACGTTATTCATGCAAGAGAGGACAAGAATTGGGTGTCTAAAAATTTCATGTCCCTGGAAAAAAATAACCACTTCGAAATTAGGTTTTGTTTAGAAGAACGGGATTTTGAAGCAGGTATATCTGAATTTGAAGCCACAATTAACAGCATAAAAATGAGCAGGAAGATTATTTTTGTTGTGACAGAACACCTCTTACAGGATCCCTGGTGCAAAAAGTAAGTAGGATATGAAGTTTTATCTGTAGGGGAAATATTTCTTAAGAGATAAATATATCCTAACAAGATCATTACTTTTACTGCAATTTAATAAAATAATAGCATTTAATGAAAATACACATGAAAAATCTACTTCAGTATATTTATCTAGTATATTGTAACTGCAGAATAATTCCTAAGTTAATGAAGTTAATTGTCTCACACATACAGTAGTATGAGTTTGAATATCTAAGTCAATGTTCCAGGCATTTTCTTGGGTGTTTTTTGTGGTTTGTTTGTTTGTGGTTTTGTTTGTTTTTGTTGTGGGTTTTTTGTTGTTGTTGTTGCTGGTTTTTGTTTGGTTAGTTTGTTGGTTTCTTTTTGTTCTTTTTCTTTTTGTGGGGTTTTTTCGAGGGGGAGTCTTTGTTTTGTTTTGTTCAGTGGGGATTTTTTCCCAAAAGTCAGGCTATCACCTTTGCAGATTGCTTTCCTTAAAATTACACATTTCAAGAAGAGCAACAATGAATGAGACCACTAGCATTGAAAGATGATTTTTTTTTGCCTTTAAATTAGTCTTTTCACCATTCTTATATAGTGGTCTCGTAAAGAAAGGGATATTGCTAAACAAGGCTGTATCAAGCCAAGGTTATATTTTTAGAATATTAATTTCTTTTTTTCCAGTTAGAGGCAACTAATTTAAGGCAAGTAATAACCATTGTATATCACAAAATAGACATTAAGACCCAATTAAGAACCATTAGTCTTGTCTTTTTTCTCTTTCCCATAAGAGAAAACACTGGTTTTTTTCTTATTTTTGCTTCAGTTTCAAGGTGTATCATGCTCTTCAGCAAGCTGTTGAACAAAGTCGGGACTCCATCATACTGATCTTTCTTGATGATATCCAAGATTACAAGTTGTATCATGCACTTCACCTGAGAAGAGGAATGTTCAGATCTCGCTGCATCTTACACTGGCCAGCCCATAGAGAACGAGTCAGTGCATTTCATCAGCAATTAGTGATGGCACTTAAATCTAAAAGTAAAGTGCGCTGATTTTTGGACTACAGATTTGAATTATGGGGTCATTTTATTGTACATTTTCTACCACTGGAAAACTAGCAAGCCTTCATGAAGGTCTGGAAAAGTTTGTCATCCTGTAAATATATGTAAGTGCCACTAAAATTCAAATTTATTTGTTTATATCCATGTTTTTTCTGATAATTCAGCTGCACTGAGGTGATGTCAAAAGGGATCATGGTTGACAGTAATTTCAATCAGTGAAATTGAAATTTGTGGTAGAAATTCTGAAAAGCAGTGAGAATCACTGATGTTCTAGGAAATGATGTAGGGTAGAAAAGACAAAGACTCTCTAAGGGGATATATAAAAGAAAATGCATTAATGATGAAACAGCAAATTATTTGTAGAAGGCAGAGTGGACACTACCTCTTGCTTTTGAAACATGGGGGATTCAGTGCCTCAAACTGGAAAGCTTTCCTTGTAAAACACAGTAAGTAACACAAAAAACTACTTCTGTAATTCAAACAAGGAAATATAGCAGTTTCAAACTGAGTTTTAAAAGTTTTGTGATTATGCCTTCTGGGGGGGCTAATACTGTTTGCTATCAAAAAGTGACTTTCAGGCTGATTATTCAACCGATTTAATAAATTTGGTACCAGGAAAAATTTTTTTTTGCTCTTTTCTGGTGAGATTTGGAGAGCTGGCAGGACAATACTGAGAGATGTCACCTTGATTTTGTTAGAATGCACACAAAACTATATGTGGGTCTGTACACAGAACTTGAAATCAATGTGAAGCATGGCCAAGGCACAGCTGCTGCACCTGTATTAAATGAATAAAGGCACAGATATTTTTATAATATAGCCAGAAGACAACTTGGTGGAGAAAGTGTTGCCACTGCAATTCATTACCAAAAATTTTGTTACAGGTGAAACAACAAAAAAACCAAAGAAATAGTTTTAAATAGTATCAGAAACATTATTGTGACTACAGTTACAGTGGGAAAAAACTTCAAAACTAGATTAATTTCAATTTTTTTGTTTCCTTTTATATACAGTTTTGCCTTTGATAGCTAAAAGGGAAACTGTAAAGAAATCAGATAGAATTCTGTCGTTTAATTTCTTGCATATTAATTTAGTTTGATTTTTTCTGGAACATATTTTACAGAAATGTGGGCTAGATGGCAATTACCAGGGCATTAGGTTCAAACATACGGGCTAGCAGCTTGATCTGGAGAGAGAGTTGAGACTGAGCAAAATGTGCTTTGCAAGGGTATTTATAACATGTAACACTGGCTAAAATGTTATGGTGAGTCCGAGCACAAGTTATTGTTACTTAGAAACAAGGCAGTCATTTGTATATTTTTGTTAATATTTAATTGCTGCTTCAAGGACCTTTTAAAACTGACAACTTTTTAGTAGGTCTGTGATCCTTCAATAGCTCAGGAATATTTTTAAATGGCTTTTTATGATTAGCATTTTCCTCATCAACTTCAATACCACTATTGCTACAAGAATGCTGTTTTAATGCTTCAGAAAACAGTTCTATACTTAACATTTTAAACAGGTTTTCTCATTATCTGCTATATGTATAGATGAAAAACATTGGGTTTTAATTGTTTCCTATGTCCCATGATGTTAAAAACCTAAAAAAGACAAATAATTAGTGAAATGAGATTTTTCATGCCCTAGAATAGTGAAGGGGGTGCAATGTCTTCACTTGCTCAGGAAGTCCTGAGTGAAAACAAACCAGGCTTTGTTTACAGCTGAAGTGATAGATGATGATTCCCTAATTACAGTAATAGGATTATCCCCATTGTGATGCTTTCATCTCATCTTTCTGACCTTTTCAGATGAAGTGACAAATTCTTTCTTCATGCTTAGGCCATGAAAGTTGAGGAGGCAAGTTGGTAATTATGGTGTGCCAGGTATGCACCATGTCAATTGTTCTTTCTCTTATTTAAAGACTAAAATGTGACAGGGTTCCTATCCTAAATCTACCATGACACATAGCAGCAGAATTTCTCTTTCCACATCAATATAAATTGTTTAGAAAATGCTAGTACTCCACATGGATATTAAAAATTACATAAAGATGAAGAGAATGCCTGGAGAAATGCTGCGGTGAATGTGATACAGCAGGTCAGACTGGATGATCAAGTGGTCTTTTCTGACCCTTAGTGCCTGACAAATGACAGCGTGTCTAAATTCCTAAAGATTTTTCTAGTTACTACAAAGGCCTCCAAAATTGGTTTCAGAACAGCAAGAATGTTATGAATCTTTAGTTTTGTAATACAGCTAGGAATACAAATAAGAAGTACTTGACGATGAGTGAAAAATCCCTTTAAATTATAAAAATATGATGAATACATTCTAAACAGTTATTTTAATACCTAGATTCAGTTTAAAATAATATACCACAGAAAAAGACATTATAAATGTTCATAGCAAGAATAAGAATGATGTATTAAAAAAGGCACAAAAGTAGTCACAGTGCCAGTGGTAACCATCAGTCATACCAGACCTAAAATGTTCCTATAAATTTTCACTGTTTTTCTGAAAGTTACCTACTGCTGCTCTGCTCCTGTAGATTTGTTTCACAATTTTATTGAGAGTAAATAAATGGGTTTACCATGGTTAAGAGTTGTAGATGCTTTCAGGATTCATAGTCTATGTCTGAGCCGGGCAGTCTCTTTGCAGTGGGCAGCATCAGATTATATTATGCTGATTTGCTGATGAGTTGAACATGAAATAAATGAAAAGCGGTTCCAAACTTGTAATATCTTTGATATTACGTAGGACTAAAAAGGGGCCATTTGTATTGAAAGCAGAATATGTGAAGGACTTGAGTGAGGCAGAATGCTCAAGTCTGGAGATTTAGAGCAGAACCTGACTGTTTCTGCAGATCTTGAATGACAGGGTATCAGGGTTTAGGAATAGTATTCCCCAATTTTGTGTTCCAAACCATGTGCTGCGTGCTCACTCTTCCCTCCCCCTGACAGGCTGGAGAGCAGAACTGGAGGCACAAAAGGTAAAGATCATGAGTTAAGAACAATTAATTTGAAAAAGCAATGAAACAAAAAACAAACAGTAACATGAACAATAACAGAGTGTATAAGAGAGGTGATAGATTCACATGTGAGTTCTTACCACATGGAACAGGACCAGAACAGGACCTGTCCCTCGTGCTTGATGTGATGTGATACAGAATAACCTCAGGGTCCAAGCCGTGCCCCTCCTTGTTATGGCAAAAATTAACCCTGTCCTGGCCAGAGCCAGGACACAGGGAGTAATGAACAAGTTAGACAGTGATGTTCATATATACAGCGGAGATAAATATGCTACCCACCAATGAGCTTAATTATGCTACTTTCACTGTGGTTCAGCCAGAGCTTTTCACCATGGTAGGAATGAATTCGGATTGTGCTACTGTTAGATTTAAGGGCACCTATTCCATAAGGTTTTGTCAGAACATACTTATTCCAGTTTGTAAGAAAAAGGCCAGGAATACCCCACTTTCAAATCTCAGTCCTCTACTTGGTGTTCTGTGCACTGTCTCTGCCAGCTCACTGCATTCCTTGATGGGCTAAGAAGATAAGGCAGGGATAAAATTCCTCACTTTGTACCCTTGGTTGTTATGGACCAGCAGCTGTTGACTTAAAATCAGTACTACAATCAGTTTCTTGATGTGTGATAGTGGGCTCATATGTATAAAGCAGCTGGTCTAAATTTCAGCCTGTGCTGTTCTTTTGGGCACTCCAAGGGCCATGTGACCTGTCGTGTTCTGAGCTGGCACAAAGTTTGCCTTGTCCATGATACCAAGCATCACAGTGTTCCCAAACAGCTGCTGCCGTGGTCACATTTCTCTTCACCCAGGCAGACAAGCCACTGTTGGAAAGCCAGGGCAAAGTCAATTATTCCCCGCTCGTGTGCCCCCAGCTGTCTGGCTTGTGCCACTGACACCCTCTACCGTCCTCCAAACTGCCTAGGATGTTTGGAAGCGTCTTTAAAAGCTTGACTTGTTGCTTCCAACACAATTCCTTGCTGCGTCCGCCTGTCACGGTGATAAAGATGGGCTGGGTTGCGTCGCTCTCACTCGGCACTTCTGTTAAGCCCTTCCTATGCACAGATGTGTGAAGAGGGGCGCTGCTCCCTGGCAGGTGGGCTTCGGTTCTGCCCCTTAGTATTAGCTGGGATTCTAACCGGAGCGGAAAGGCCGCGCTTTGCTCGCCCGGCTCGCCGGCCGCAGCAGGTCGCTGCCCGGCGCCCCGCAGGTGCGCAGCCTGCTCGGGGCCGCTCTCGGGCCTCCCGCCGGCGCGGTGCTCCCCGCCCAGGGCGGTGCGTGCCCGCCGGGGTTTGTTTCACTTAGCAACGCCTGCCGGGCCGCAGGCAGCGGGCAGCTCCCTCCGGAGGCCGCCGGCCCCCCGACAGGGCTTGCGGCGGCGGGAAGGGGCCC
>VYXF01005518.1:480593-524264 GCA_013397295.1 Polioptila caerulea | reverse complement strand
CCCCCCCCCCAAAAAAAAAAAAAAAAAAAAAAAAAAAAAAAAAAAAAAAAAAAAAAAGCCCTACAAAGCCCCTAAACCTAAAGAATCTCATTTTAGCTCTAAGTCCTTTACTTGTTCTTAGATGCAGAGGACTTGGGTTTTTTCTTGGAAACTAAGATGTTATGTTTACAACCAGGCATTTTATTTCTGATCCAGTGCTCAATAAACAGGATTATTAAGTCAACCATGAAAAGCAGAGGAAGGGCCCCCAGTCTATGTTATTACTCTTAACTGTCATGAACTCCTCTAAAATTTTGTGAGTTAGGGGACTATTTCATTTGAATTATATGTTAATGTAGAGTTCAGCATGCATTTTCATGGGGGTCACACTTTTAGTTGAGATTTGGGCCCATAATGGGCATTTTTTTTCTTTGTCAATATTTTTGGTAAGGAAGAAGATTCTTGGATACTGCAGTAGTTTGGTAAAAAAATTTGTGGTCTTTTCAGAGGTGAGATCATTCTTGTCAGTTTTGTCAAATGCTAAAGGAATTAAGAGATTTCTTGTCTCACAAAATACTTGGGATTGAATCCATCAATCTTTTCTCATTTTTGCTACAGTCTTGTTGGAAAAGTTTCTAAGTGGTATGAATGTGTACTTGTATGTATGTATGTACACTGTATGGATAACAAGTGTGGGCATTTCTGTGCTGTTTTGAGCCCTTCACTTGAAAATGTGTGTTCATAATGTTCACAAGTTGCCATGTAATGGTTTTTGCATCCTTACTCTGATGACCTCTGTCTCCTAGGTAGATGCAGGGTTTTAGATTCAGTGTGAGAAGGATGTTGATAACACACTGATGTTTGGTTGTTGCCAAGCAGTGCTTACCCCAAGTCAAGAACTTTTCAGTGTCCCAGCCTCTGCCAGTGAGGAAGTGCACAAGAAGCTGTGAGGGAGCATGGCCAGGACAGCTGACCTGAACTGGCCAAAGGGATTTTCCACACAGGTGGTGAGCAGTGCTATTGTGAAATTGCTTGTTTTTTATTTACATTTTATTCTCCCTCTCTCTCTCTAATTTTTAGGAAGGGAGTTGTGGTTATGGGATAAAGGGTTGTTACTTTGTTTTTCAGTACTGCCTCTCTTCCAGTACATCACCATGGAAGTCACAATATAACAGTAATAGGGGAAAACTTTCAAGTCCTTAAATCTGTTTGGCTACATCATATCTTAGCAATATGATGACACATCTTGACATCTCAATCCAGGGGTGTTTATGGTTACAGAGGAAGGAGAAAGTATTTAGTATGCCTGAGCACACGCAGACGAAGGTCTCCCCACAATTGCATCTGTGCTATAGAATTCTTGCCTCACAACATTGCAGATTATTTTTGTTTTTTTAAATTAAAAAAAAAGAGATAATAAATAATAAAAGAGAGGATAAAGTTCTGCACCCATTCTCAGTGATTCATTATATGTGCAATTTTCATCAGAGATCAATAAACAGAAGGTGAAACTTGTTCCAATCTCTATTATGTTATGCTGCTAAAAGAAGTCTGATTTTAAAAAAATATTTACTGGATTTCCAAATTTACATAAAAAGAATACACAGGAAAAGTCTTGTGGATCACTTCCAAGTGTTTTGTTAAGGTGCTATTCTGTCCCTGTCTGTTCAGACACTTGATCCTGCAGCAGTAAATGCCTCTTATCGGATCCAAAGAAATAAAACACCTTCTCTAAGACACTAATTAGCATTCTTTAGTATTGCAGTTAATTAAGATGATAGTATTTTTCTCAATGTTGATTTATAATTCATATTAAAAAGTCAGATTTACTTATATAGTATCTTGCAGTCAGAAATTGTATATATTTCCTATAACCAAGAATTATACTTGCAGTTACATTTTTACAGTGAATCAAAATTACAAATAGATTTATTATTCTGTATATAATATTTTGCAAGCTCATGCCATCTTGAATGCATTTCAAAATTATAAAGCCTTTAAATTTGCAGAAGAATAAAATTGCTGTATACAAATAAGTCTGTCTTTAAAACTGTTTCAGGATTCAATATGAAAATGTGTAATAGGAGGCATTGCACATCAGTGTACAAATAGCTGCCTGAGATGCTGTGTTGTATGCACGCAGATTGAGATTGTATTAAAAATGATGGCCGGCTTTTAGTGTTGTCGGTGATTTAAGGAAATAACTACATTCACTTTCTTATTTTTCTTCACTCCAGATGCAATAACAAGTGAAGACCTTGACCCTAAGGGCAAGCAGGTCTTGGGTAGAAGAGGTGAGAATGCTCTAGTGAGCGCTCTGTGCAGGCAGCTGCCACAGAGGGCTGACAAACTGTAGATGGTGATGCAGGCAAGCACAGAGAAACCTTCATGCCTTCCTTCCAATGCTACCTACTTTCTGAGCCAAGTGATGCTTTTATGTTTATTTGCAAACAGAATTCTTGCAACAAATGAAGAAAATTGGCACTGTGGCAAATTATGGTAATTTGGTCAGATCAAAAAGATAGTCACCTGTAAAACTCCGCAAGAGTTCAACTATACAAATGCTCCTAAGGTGGTTTGATCATCAAAGCATCAGTAACCCATACATAGCTTCAAAGGCAGTAAGTGACATTTTTGTAAACAGGAAAGACCAATCAGGTGGTATGATTAAACACTATCAGTGGAAAAAATCTGATAAAGATTTGTATTTTCATGCTTCAGATATAGTCAGTACTTCATTCATTGACCGACAACCAGATGACTGAAAGCACTGAAACACTTCTGGTAGTGCTCATTAACAGAGATGAGAACAAAATGAAAATTATCTCCAAGCCTGGAGTGACACTTACCAATGGAGATGTGCTATAATTTTTGGAATGTATTTTTACTAGCTGTCAAGCCTCTGGCATGTTCAGTAACAATAATGATAAAGATGTGTTGCTAGAAGCTAAGAAGGTCAACATTTACTATACTACCTTTCAAGGCAGGTTTTCTTTTTCCTTCTCTGTAATAAACCGTGTCATTTCTAAACAAAAAAGCCAAACATATTACAGCTGCCTCACAATAATTTTCTGTAGAAGGCTGAATGAATGTTCTATTAAATTTCTCATGATGCTATGTCATTTACATGCACCTGGAGTTATCTCGGCTAAACTATTCCAGGGATGCTTTTTCAAGATATGCCACAATGAGCCTGACTTTGAGAAAGCTGAGGCATAGGGATTGTAAGCAGGGACAGCACTGTTGCCATCTACCTGGATTTTCTTTGTATTGCTGCAATAAGTGATTAAATGCTGAGCCAAACTGACTGCTTTAATGAGCTGTAAAAGTCACTGGATATGTCTCATAAAAGGTCCAGACTGCTGAAGGAAGAATTTGGTACTTCTGTATTAACCAAGTGTAAGAATGCTTAGCCCTGGCACAGTTGTTACAGCAGTCTTCAGATAGTATGACCTCCTCTGGGATCTGCCAATGACATTCAATAATGCCTGTTATACCTGGCAGATTGTGGTCACTGAAGTTGTTACAAGGAGTGAAAGTGATCCCAAAGATCCTCTCAATCTTGAAAAAGATGTATTTTGTCAAGCAATTGAGGGAGAGCTTACCATGGCTGACTGCAACCAAGTTGGACAGATGACTACCTGACCTAGAGGGAAAAGGATGTATTTCTTATGAAATTAGTATTTTCTGTGGAATAAATATTCAGCTACAGTACTGCGATGCATGCCTGGAATGTTGTACATTATCAAGGTGAAAGTAGTCATGCCATGTCTCTTTCTTGCTTGCTCCAAAGATTGAGCAGCATTAGCTGGTGAAAGTGTGGAAGGACCATTTTGTGCAGTGACGGTTTTTCAGGTGTGTTTGCAAAAAAGTTTGTACATTCTGCTCAGTGAACAAGACAATGACCAGGACTGTCTATTCACTTCCAAGAAAATGCCCCTGACAGGTTGGTACTGTGTTGAGAGTGACCCTTTATAGAGGAATATTTGAGCAGGCTGGATTTGTAGAGTCACAGCTTCAGTTTAATATATTGCTTGAAAGAAGAGTAAGAAATAGATTTCCATGGTAATTGCCCCAGACCAGTTTAAGAAAGGCTGGTGTGATTTCAAAATCTGGTTTTTTTCCCCCCACAGATGTATTTCCACATTTATGCTAGAGAGAGTTTATAGTTGGATTAATTTTATACTCTCACATCAAAGTTTCTTAGAAATCTGGCATACAAATAATAATGTCTTGTTTTTACAAACCAAGTGTGGGATAGACAAGCAGAAAGTGAGGATATGAGTGAAATGAATAAAGAGAATCATGAGGTTGGAAAAGACCTTCGAATCATTAAGTCCAACCATTAATGCAGCACTGACGTGTTCCCCATTAAACTGTGTCCCCAAGTGCCACACCTACACTTCCAGGGTTGGTGATTCTACCGCTTTCCTGGGCTGCCTACTGCAATGCTTGGCCACCCTTTCAGTGAAGAATTTTTTCCTAATATCCAATGTAAATCTCCTGTGGCACAACTTGAGGCTATTTCTGGTTGTCCTGCCACTTGCTGCTTGGGAGCAGAGAGCAACCCCTACTGGGCTACAAACTCCTATCAGGCAGCTGTAGAGAGTGATAAGGTCCTCCCTGAGCCTTCTTTTTTCCAGGTTTAACTGCCCCATCTTTAAATGCTAGGATAAAATATAAAGCATGTCTTGTTATGAGAGCTTAATGTGGTTAGTATGTTTACTAACATTTGTTTGTTACAAATCATGCTTCCAAAATAGTAAAGAACATGTAAAGAAATCTGAGGAAATTATTTCAGACAACAAGGCAGCAGCTTTATTAGCTATTAGGATGTTATACACTGTTGGCAAGGAAGCAATGCATAATAAATATTTTCTATCAGGGGCTGTGACTACAAAATAGACTTTGAATCATCTGTTAAAGAGGTCTAGTAGCATGTATGACAAAATAAAGTTATCATTTTTCTCTATTAATTGACTTTTCTAAACTCCTCTGGTTCAATTCCTTTTGGCATGTCCTTTAATAGTTCTCTCTAGTTCCAAATTAGAGTGATGTAAGTAGTATTAGTACTAATAATATACTCCTTCACAATTATTTATCCGTATAATTATCATTAGTTTGGTTGGAAAGGAAGAAGGGGCTTGGTTTGGAGAAATTCAAATGATATTGTCGGGTTCTATGTTGGTAAAGTGTGGGGGTAACCAATGGCTGAATCTTATTGCTGCAATGACAAAAAGGCCTTCCAAAAAGGATTGCCCAAAATTTAACTCTTGCTCTTCGTCTCTACACTGTAGAAATGCCGGAGAGGGGAGAAGGTTAAAATTGCATTTTCTTAACCAGGACATAACTTGCTATTCTAGATTTCATCTGCTTGGATAAGTTTGGGTTTTTTTTGACAAAGGACTGTATTTTCCTGTATATATGTGTGTGTCTGAGACATTGGACAAACCTTTTCCTATAAAAGAATGGTTGCTAAGGACAAGAAAAGTTGTTATTACACATGCAGTTTCTTAATGATTTACTCACACAGAAGAATGGGGCTTTGAAGAATGCGGAACTTTTCTTACCAAACAGGTTTTAAAAAAAAATTATCAGAGAACAAATGCTAGGCATTTTCTATATGCCTCTCTTAGGGAGTAATATTTTGTTTGGTTATGAAACTTTAAATGTCATTTAATTGCTGCTGTTTGTTTTCCTGTAAGGTGAGGCTTCACATGCCTTACTTTTTCAGTCTTAATTTTCAGCATATTTAATATTACATTTCTTTTTCTTTTATTTTCTCTTTCTTATATTTTATTCTTGCTTATGAGCATATTTGCTTCCTCCTTTAAGAGAGGCTTTCTGCAAAAGGTATAGACACCAGAGTTTTTATGTCCTGGAGCTAGAGATGCGTGGAGCTAGTGGATTATTGGAGCTAGCGTGTATCTGCAGCTGACAGTCTATGCTCTGCCCTGGCACCTGTGCTGAGGAAGACCCGTGACCTGCACAGGGGTAGTTCGGAGGAGAACTCAGTTAGGAAAAAATCTTTATGTAGCATCGCATAACCTTTGTTCATTTAAGGCAGGGGAAACGTCCTGTGGTCAGAAAGACCAAGGGCGGCGTTCTTAGGTCGTTGCGAGGCGAGAGATTGGGAGATTGCACCGTTCCCGCTCAGGCTGAGGCTTTGGCTTTTTGGGGGTAGGCCCGGAGAGGTGCGAGGCCTTGACGCGGGGCGTGGCGCGGGGAGCGGGCGGTGCGGGCGGTGCGGGCGCGGGGAGCGGGCGGTGCGGGCGGTGCGGGCGAGGGGAGCGGGCGGTGCGGGCGGTGCGGGNGGGGGCTGCTCGTACCGGGCTGAGTGTGGCACCGGGGCCGGGGGCTGCTCGTACCGGGCTGAGTGTGGCACCGGGGCCGGGGGCTGCTCGTACCGGGCTGAGTGTGGCACCGGGGCCGGGGGCTGCTCGTACCGGGCTGAGTGTGGCACCGGGGCCGGGGGCTGCTCGTACCGGGCTGAGTGTGGCACCGGGGCCGGGGGCTGCTCGTACCGGGCTGAGTGTGGCACCGGGGCCGGGGGCTGCGGCCCGCCCGCCGTTCTGCCGGGCGGCGGGAGCGCTGCCGCGGTGCCGGCGGACAGCGGTTTGTGTTGTCCCCATTTAATGCCCGTGGCCGCGGAGCTTTCGGTGAGCAGCGGGGAGCTGCTCCAGCTTCTGGTGTTCGCTTGCCAGCGCAGGGGAAGTGATGCTGTAGATGTGCTGGGTGGGGCTTTTCCTTTCGTTTTATTTTAGTGCAATAATCTCCTGGCACATCTAATGGCATATGATCCAAGGAGTCAGGAGATGTAGTACAACAACATGCAGTAGAAAAATATGGCAGAAACACCACTCTGCTGCACCTCACACCAAGAAAAGAGGACACAGCCTGAAGTCGTGCCAGGAGAGGTTTGGCTTGGATATTAGTAAGCAGAAGGTAACAGTAAATGGTTTCCTCCTCGAGTGGTGTTTCACAGGAATCTGACCTGAGCAGTTTGAGCAGGTAAAGAGCAGTGAAGTGTGAAACCTTGGTGGTGGTATTGTGGAAAAATACTAAGAACAAGGGTCAGCTATGAAAAACACTGAAAGACCTTATAAGGCTGCCTGAGCAATAACATGGCAAATGTTATACAGAGAGTGATGTACAGGAACAGAAGGAAAGAGGATTCCATGTAGAAGATGGACTGTGAGCTCACTGTTACTTCCTGGGCAATAAATCTTGGTGTTCAGACAAAATGAGACTCAAGTCATGGGACTGAACTTTATGAATATTCATAGAGCCTCCTGGTGCTCACTGGCCAAAAGCAGATGCCTAGGGAAGAGATAGGATATGAAGTACAAACACATGGAAATGCTTTCCACTGCTGTTGTACCAGCTACCAAGAATTTAAAATTTAAATTCCCTGTTGAGAAGTTCAAGCTTAGGTTTTTGGTGCCTTTTAACCAAAACGTAGCAGTAGGATTTGATGATGTAGTCTATTTGACTGGGGAGTTAGATTTTGACATATGTGTCTTTGTAATATGTATAATGGCAAGATAATTATCAGAAAGTATAGAAAGAAGACAGAGCAATCCTAACTGTTGCAGGGCCAATCTACAGTTCTTGTCTAAAGAAATTAAGAAAATTCTTGAACTGTGAGCTGTTTTTGTATAGTTACTCATTCATGAGTGTACTTTGATGCAGTCATGCCACTGTGAGGGTTTTATGGCATGAAAATAGGTGAAGCAATCAGTTGTGTTTCCAAGGAACACTTCCACACATCTGTGTATGTTCTGAAGAGATGGATTTAGCATATTTAATAACCCAACTTCATGCATCGAATGTAATATGTAATTATGAAAAGTTGTGTAATTATAAACAGTTTCCATCTAAAAAACCCACAAAACTGCCCCCCAATAAACCCCCACCCCACAACAAAGGAAGAAGCTTTCCTTCATTAAACTGCCGTATGGGCAGTTACTGGTTTGTGCCTTTGCTCTTGTCGCGATACTGAGGTACTGCTTTATTTGTGTGTGCTTCTTGCAAAATTTGAACTGCAAAATCCAAGGATGCCAGTGCAGTACAAGTCTCAAAGTAAAAGTACATTTTTTTTTTTGAAACATACCTTTGTAAGTAAGGCAAATAAAAGCTATTTTAAAACAAGTTAGTTTGTTTCAAGCAACTGTTTGTCTTGATGGATAGGATTGAAAAATTCAACAGAGCAGTTGTTTTCCTCCTCTCCTCCTTCCCCCCACCCTGCTCACCCCTCCTTCCAGTGGAGATGAGAATTAAATTTATTTTAAATTATGGAATGTTATTTTTCTGTGTTTATAGGAAGGGACTGTCCACAGGTTCCCCAAATCGGTGTCTCTCTGGAAAAAGTGGAGTGTCTCTTCCATCAGTTTTTGCAAGAAATGTGCAAAAAGCCATTGACAATTATACCTGGTATGCATGTACTTTTGAAATAATACTTAATTAACTCACTTTTGACTTAGATATTTCTAGATTGGAATTAATGTTCACTAATCATTCTTCCAGTCATTCTCATGGATAACAACTATTACACAATATAATGCAGAATACAAATTGACCTAACTTGCTGTTTGTAGCGTTTGAACTTTATTCCTAGTTTGTGATATGGATTTGAGTATTTTAAGACCGTAGTAGAGGGCACTGATTAGGCGTGGAAGGGAAATCAGACTGCATGATTAAATTGAAATCATGCTCACCAATGTTGCAGGTTAGTTAACTTTCAAGAAGTTTCATTCCAGATGACACTGGTTAGGATTTGCCTGGCCTCCATATCCAATTGCCACTGCTTTTCCTGCATCCTGGGGTGGCTGGTAACTGGCAGATACCAGCTGGAACTTTGGGGGCTTGAGTTGCCACAGCTCAAATTTTGAAGTGCACCAGATTTAGCAACATAAAAAACACTGCATAGAGACATCAGTGCTCAGTGCTATTCGAAACATTTGCAGAGATCTTGTGCTTAGTTTTGCAAAAGTTTTTCTTGTGGTAGCTTCTAATCTGGAAGAATTAAAGAAAGCTTATATTACCTTTTATGTGTTTTTCACGTGATCACTAGCTGATGGGGACAAACCAAAATAATTGTTCAAGCTGGAAATATAGCTAGATGCATATAATTATATTAAAATACATATACACATGCATATTTTAGAGTGCCATACAGTTGCAATGGTGTATATACATGCAAAAACATAGTAGTGTAGAAGGAATTGCCTTTCAGGCAGTAAATGGTACTAAATAGGAGCATGTATTTACTCTAAAATATCTGCTTGCACCATTTACTTGATTGGTTGCTTTATTTAAAAGATGTTTATACAGAAAATAAATTGTGTTCTTTATTTTAATTTGTCTTCTTTTCAGTGAGACACCTTCATTGCTTTCATCTAGTGGATGTACAACACCCACAGCGTTGAATAATTCTTGGTCTGGAATAAACAGCTATACTACTGGTTTGTCTACTGAAAGAAGTTCAATTTATTCCTGGAGGGATGATGTATGTCACAGAAACTTTTACAGTACCCTTTCTCTAAATATTGTAGGAAATATTATATTTTACTGATGTTGGACATGCAGCACCTCATCCATAACAGCCTAATGAATAAGTGTATAAACTGAATATTTAAAGAATATTTTTGGTTGCAAGTTGGTATTGGTGCAGCTAATTTGTAACAAAGGAAAATGGAATAAAATGATAACTGATGAAGTTTGGGGAAAACAAAGCTGTTTTACTGAAAAAGGCAGGCTTAGGTTTCTGAGTCCAAGTGAATGATGAAATATGTCTTTTCAAACACTCTGTAGTGCAGGCAATGCCTAAATTGAACTGTTCTCAATGTTTTCAGTTATAAAGTACATTGATGAACATCCATTTAAGATTCCCAGTCTTGATAAGTATTTAGCTCTTACATAAACTCAGCTATTTTTTGTAGATGATGCGGAGAGAGGTCCTACCCTGTTACAAAGGGTGACCTCTGAGGGATACCTGATGCAGGTTAAATAAATACCTGGCAGTGTTAAATAAATCCAAAAGCATTGCAGTTGCTGCCACTTTCATTTCAGAAAGTCTTCTGTGGCTGGTAGTGATAGTTCTGCCATTTTTCTTGTATAATGCCCTAACCTTTAGGGTACTGACCCCAGCTGTCGCTGCCAGCCCCTCAGGAGAAAGCCTGACTCTGGATATTACAGTAACCAGTGTGAGTTATTTTCTCATCCCCTTCAGTGTGATCTCTTCTGTAGCTTTGAGGCATTCAGCTGGAAGTGAACAAGCATAATTTGAGCCTTGAGTTCTACCGTTTTTTTTAGTGCATCAAAGTATCTAACGTAAGTGGCAAATGTCATTACAAACGGTGCCCCAGCTGGGGAACCCTCAGCCAACATCACTGGATAAAATCAGGCACTTCTCTACTATTTCCATTTGCCTCTGTGTTAATCTAGTCTCTAGCTGAGTTGTAGGCTCAGTGAAGAATTATGGAAGGGCATTTCTCACACTGACAGCTGTTTCCTAAGCACTAGACTAGGTCACACAGGAGTAAGGTGCCCCCTCTTTGCCCTCTTAGCTGTTGTACTTGGAAGTGAAGAAGAGGAGCACTTCTTGAAAGAGAGGGAATCTTTGGTGCCCTGGGTGCCAGAGATGCAGCATGTGTGCTTTACATTGGTGCAGGGAAAAAGCTGGGAGCCAAACAACTTATAATTACTTTTTTTTGTTTGTTTGTGTTTTTTGTTTTTGTTTGTTGTTTTTGTTTTTTTTAATGTTGGCTAATTCTAGGCAGCTGTATGTTGTATGTTAATGTCAAAGAGATGCAGTCTTGTAGTTCCCTTTTGCTACATCAATTTGTTCAGGCCAGCTATATGGGATTTTTTGGTTTTTGGGTTTTTTTGCATTGAGGTATATAAATTGTGTCCAAAATATATAGTCTGAACATGCATTCTGACATGCTCAGCCAAGTTGATTCATGTTGTTTTGTTCTTTAAATATCATGGAAATGTTAGTATACATGCATATTTGCTAACAATTATTAACTTATATGTAGGAATTTGATAAAGCCAACACACAGAGAGTGCATCAGTTATTTTGGGAGATTGATGAAATGCTGTTTGAAGGAAAAGTGACCTCCCAAACAGAGAACCTGCAGGCAGAATGTGCAGATTGGGCTGAACAATTTCCTCATATAAGGTAAGGAAATTCTTGCTAGTAGTAGTTTTAATCAGTTACCATTCTAATTTGAATTTTTGGTGTACCCTCTTATGGTTTGGGCATCAGCAACACCTGTGCATTCAAATCTGTATCTCTGGGACTGAGCTGTGCCATAGTTGCTCAATAAATCTGGGCAGTGGTGCTTTAGCAACTGATGCCCTTTATTTTGATTAATAAAATTATTGCAGGCAAAGTTGTTCAGAAATTATTTTATAATATAATGTTGTGTTTATTTATTAGAGTTGCTTTCCCCTTTTCTCTCTTCCTCTCTACATTATGCATCTTGGAGATCGCACATTTTCTGAACTTTAACTGTAGCCTTAACTTTCCATGTAAACATTTTTGATTAGCACTTTTACTCACTTTGATGGATACAGGAGTTGGAAAAGTGAAGTTACAGCAGACATTATTTGTCTTCTGCATCCATTTTTAAATGTATCATACAGAGTTTTTTGTTAAGAAAGGAAGTGTGTTTACTTTTGTCTGCCTTTAGAACAGTTTTACAAGTTTTACTGTTTGCTCTTAAAATTTATAAACTAGAATCTCGTCTTGTGTAAATTGCTTAACTTTAATGACTTAAATAGTAGGCAATATTAAGGTAATACATGAGGCCCTGGCCCCTCAAAGCAGATGTAAGTTGTGCTTTTGCATTGCCGATTGTTTGCAGGTCTTTGTATTCTGGCTATTTGCATATGGCTAAGGTTTCCATCAATGATAACTGCCTGTTCTCTCCTTTTTATTCAGGGTTCTAGGAAAGCAGCTCCTAGTGCCAAAAGATGAAGGCTTTCAGCATTTTCAGAGCAGAAATGATGCCCATGTAGATACTAAGTGTGTGCCTGACCTCTTTGAATGTACTGGTCATACAAAAGAGTATGTTACTCTTTTTAAGTTTTCTCTTTGGTCTTTCCCCTTAAGAAACATGTACAAATATTACTTTTGTATTACTGAAACATATCAGTATAATTAAATATGCACTTTCTCCTTTCTTTGAAGGTTTAATTCTCATTTTCTTGATTTTTTTTTCAGGCTCTGCATCTCAGGCTTTAAACTGATCCCAACAGTATCTCCAACACATACATCAGTGGATTCAAGTTCCACTAGGATTTCTGCTTCAAACTCAGCCATGTATTCCTTCCTGGAAGAAGAAATCTATGATGAGGATGGAAAAATAGAGGAATATCTTGCCTTTGACAACAAGGAACTGTAAATAACAGATACATGTATTTTGAAGAATGTAATGGAAAATTATCAGTGAACTGAGTCAGGATTCATAAACTGTGTTTCTCTTCCATAAGATACAGTTCCTTCTGTTCCTGTGTTGGGTAGCACAGCAGTCAGAACACTCACTGGGCATGTGGGAGATTAGCTATGTTGTCTTTCTAGCAGCTTGAAGCTCACATCTCCCATTTCAGAGGAATGTATCTTAACCACTAGTTGTTTTGAGGTATTTGATGCATGGGGATTCAATAAAATGAATATTTAATTTTGAGATGGGGTAGAATGAAGGCATCCCTTCTCCCCAAGTGACTGCCTTGAGCATCAGGTTGTTTAGTGTCATTACACTGTTCGTGCTATCATTGTCTGCCCTAATGAGTCTTAAATTCTTTCTGTGCAGAGAGTAACAGCTTTGTGAGGAGAGCTGCAGGTTACAGCCTGCATTTAGAGCACTCTTGTGAGCAACGAGTCGTTCAGTCATCTTCTTGACAGTGCAGCCCAGGTTTCCTGTGAGCCAGTTGTATGTTCCAGCAGCTAGGCTACTGGGTGGGTGAAAGATCTTCATGTGCTGTTTTCTAAAAGGCCTCCAAAAGGGGAAAACCTTGGTTTTCTGGGCAGAAAGCACAGCTTTTTGTGCTAAGGCCTTAGGCACACTCAGAACAAAGACGTGGTTGTTCTGAAAACCTGAGGAAGCAGACAGAGACCCTTTCAGTGCTCTTTTTGAAAGAGAAGGCTAGGGTTGCTGCCTTTTCAGGAAGTGTTTAGGTTTAAGAATACTCTAAGTAGTCTTCCCTCTTTGTTTTACTGTGTAAGCTAACTTAATTTGGGAGGGAGACTTGTCTGAAGGTATGTTTCTCTCTTTTGTCTCCTTCATATGCTTCTTGTTTCCTTCAATTCTGAAATACCTTGTTCTCCATAACTAAAACATTAGGTATTAAAAAGCCTGACAGGAGAACAGCTTGGTCATTTTGTGACCACTCAGCTGCATCTCACATATAGTTAAGAATTATGCAGTGTGGTTTGAGGAAGAAGTGCAGAAGTGACAGAGAAGAGAAAGGGAGGTAGTAGAAACCAGTTGGAATTTGGAAACATCTTTTTGATCTCAAAAAACCCATTCCTTAGAAACAAATATAATGGCATTGAAAAAAAAAAAGTTAAACCTTTCTTCTTGAGGGGGTGTATTAGGAGACCAAGTTAGGAAATGTTGCTAAAACATGCTTCCCTAGATACAGGGGAAACAGAAAAAAAGTTAAAAAACGTAACTGTAAGTGTAAAGGAAGAAGGTATGTGTAACACTATGGGCTCCACTATTCTTATCATACTGCAGAAATCCTTTAAAGTTGTTTCATCTTTGATCAATGGTGGAAAATTGCAGATATGTGCAGGTACACAGGGCATGCTGAGAAATAAATTTTCTATGTGAGAGTCCTCTTGACAAATACAACAGATGCTGTTGTCCATGTTATTGTAAAAAGCATAGGATTTAGTTTCAAATGACTATGTGCCACTTATAAAACTTTTCCCTAGACCTGTAGATCTTTCTGTTTTAATGCCCTATTGGGATTTAAAAATTTTTCGATGGTCAGAAAATAAAAGAGAAATCAGTAAATGTATTTGATAGGTTCTCTTCCTTTAGGTAAATTTGAGTTTAAATTTTTTTGTTATCTCCAGCTGACTGCCTTTTCTTCCATATGTATATTTCTCTATTGAAGAGGGTGGGGGAAAGTCAATTCGCATGGGAATTCTTTTGAATTTGTTTCCTTTATTAGTGAGGATGAGATTTGGGAACAAAAGAAAATGCGTCTTTCTGAGAAGAGGTGTAAGCGTGGCATTCCCCCTGTTTCTCCCAATGCCTGTATCAAAGATGCTGTGGCTTCTGAAGTATTTGATCATATCTGGAGCAATGTCATTGGAATATTGGAGGAACTGATTAAAAAAAATTGGGAAACTAGTATCCCAGGTATTTGATATTTTAATTTGAAAATGTATTATTTGTTGAATCTAATTCAGAAAAGTCATCCTTCCCTATCTCCTTAAATTAAGCAAATTTTCCAAGCTTAGTTAAGATAACCAGTGCTGTAGAACTGTAACATATGGAATGCCTTGCCACGAGAATGTGTGTGCACATATGCACCTAAAATAAAACTTTCTTCCTAATTTTCAGAGAGTTTTGTATGAGAGGTGTGAAAAGAACAATACTGACTGAAATAACTTCCTTGCAAGAGAGCATATTTAAAAAAATAAAAATATTAATCACTGGCTTGAAGATGCAAATTGATGCTGTTAGTGATCATTAGTCAGGGGATCACTGACTATGTGATCTGGATCTGGAACCTAGGAATCAGTCTCCTAGTCCTCATTGTTTAAGCTTTATTAATAAAAAGAACCCTTGGGTAGTCAGAATGTTAAAGTGAGACAGTCTTGCTGACATGCAGGAGTTCATGACTTCACTATGGGATGAAGAAAAAGTAATGCATGTAATTTTATTTTATGTTTTCATGTTCTAACAGACTGTAGTGAGGAAAAGGAAAAGCTAGGAAAATAAGGTAGAAGTGAGCATTTATTTAGTGTGCGTGTGTTGTCTTTGGAAGCTGAGGGAAATTTCAGATCTTTCAAGTATTTTAAAAGGACAGAAGTAAAAGAAGAATACCCGAGGGTGGGTCTTGGAAGTTACCTCTAATGTAAGGTACACTCAACCTCAAATATAAGAAAACAACAAAGTAAGAAATGGCAAAATTTCTCTGAATGCTTGCAGCTTTAGAACTTAACATTTCAGGTTTTACTGTAATTGAAAGTTCTTCTGCCACCCCAGTGGATTGTCTAGCTCTCAGTGTTACAGTTTAGGGAGGATTAATTAGCAGTGTTATGATAGGTTTGCCCTTTTATATTTTTGAAGGTCTTAAGCTTATTACAAATAGCTAGTATTTCAACTAGGAAGGAAAAGACTTTGGGTTTATAGTAGAAATAAAATGGTAGCATTTTAGCACCAAAATGAAACAGTGTATAGCTGCTGTCAAACAAGTATCAATAAACCTTTTATTTTATATATATTTTAAATTTTTTTTTTACTACTTAAGAAGGAAAGCTCTGGGGATTTTTTGACAGCATTTCAAAGGTCTTATCTGTATTTTCTTAAACAACCACCTCCAAATCTACCTGTATAGGCCAGCTTGTATGTCAGTGTCAGAAAAAGCACAGACAAATGAAAATGCTTTCAAAACTTCATAATTTATGTTAGATTTTTAAATAGCATGGAAATATAAAGCTTTGTGAAAGTCTTTATTTGCTGTGTACGGTAATATTGTTTAAACCCCAAGAAATGATGGCTGGTAAACAAAGAAAATACTTCTAATTCCTTCTACTTTTTTTGCTCTTATGCAGACTGTGACCAACAAATAGAAAAACTGAAAACTGTTACAGCAACACTGCCGCGTTTGCCAGTCATTCATATCACAGCAGATGCTGGGACCATTCCTCTTTCCAGAGGCTCTGAAGCACGAAATGTATCTTTTGGGGCTCATTCTGTTTCATCACAGGTAAAAATAAAGCCTTTCTGTCAAATGTTCTTTTTTTCTTCAAACCTTGGACAGTCTTGATTGAAACTTGAAATGGCTCTTTTTCTTTATTTCCTCTTTTTTTTTTTTTTTTTTTTTTTTCTTTATACCAATTAGGAGTACTTAAAGTCATCTAATTTAAAATGAGGTTTAATTCCATGTTAGTTTTTTGTTTGTTTTAACTTGTTTTTCTTTGGTGATTCTTAAAGGTTCAATTTATCACCGAGGTATTGCTGCCATTGATTTGCAAAGTCTTGTTAAATTCTATTCTATTCCTTAAAAACTTATTCTGCTTTTGTTGTGATCTGGTAATTTCTTCGTGGTAGAATTAAGAAGACAAACTGGGATGTGAAGTTGCAATTTGAAGTGCTTTTCTCACAACACTGCAAGTTTCATACTCTCCCATTCCTTCTCTTTTTCTTTGCCTCTTGTGAAAGGGGACTCTGCAGTACATCCACCAGCCTGCTGGCACTAGGCCTCCCCTGTCTTTGTGGAAGTTCATGCTTATATTGATAAAATGTCCTATTTTGTCGTGCTTGCTGTCTCCACCTTCTGTCTTCTGATTCATGTTTTGCACATTTGTTTCCTTTTTCAGCCACTACTTCTGTTTGTTTTTTTTTGCTCCTGTCTCTCTCTATTGAGTTCAAGCAACTTCATTTTCTTCCATCGGCTCTTTTTCCATGCTTGCTAAGTAGTGAGATGAGGAGCACAGGAAAGATAGCAAAGCAGTCTTTGTTCTCCCCATAAGTGTGCTTTGTTCTGTAGTGGTCCTAGCAGCCAGGAGAAGTAAAATGCTTTGATAAGTTATGCCCCTGTTCTGAGGGAAAGTTTGAAGAATCAAACTCTGGCTTCAACTGAAATTTATATTTTAAGTTGAGTTACAATTCAGTAACTAAATTACACAGGGTGTGTTTTAAAAAATCTATTTAAGATAAGCAAAAAATAAAAAAGCATAGTTGCCCCATCTATTCCTGAGAATTGTACTGAACCATCTTGGATGGAACTCTTGTAAAAAATAAGTAACACTCTTAACTATGTACTTTTTGAAATCTTCCTTTTAAAAACGTAAAGGTTAACACATAGTTGTTGCTTGTTGCTTTTAATAGGTTCATCGTTTCTCCAGCAGCCTCTGTAGTGATCTGAATGGTGTGATGACAATTCAAGCAAAACCACTCCAACAGAGACATGCTGCCACAGCAGAAAAAATACAGTAGGTGACATTGGATTGTAAAAATATGACATAATTCACACTATGGAAAAAAATGTTTTGCAATTAGACAAAAATGATGAAAAGGCAGTGATCTGTGTGTGTATCACTGATCTGATACTAATTTGCAGACGTTGAAATGATGCACTGTTGAACCCTTGTTCTTCTTGATCCTAATTCCTTACTACTTTCTTTTTCCCTAGGAATGAGCAAGAAGACAAACAGCTTAGCATTACCTCCAGTGCTCCAAATTCAGCACGTGCTAGGCTGGGGAGAATTTCTGATAACAGTGTTCTCTCACCATCTCCAGCTCTGCTGGCATCTTCTAGGAAACTACCAAAGTTACCTTCTCTCACCTCTGACCAACCCTGCCCAGAAGTTCCTAATATGTCCAATGATGAAATCCGTAAAGGGACAAAATTGTGAGTTTTTCATTTTATTATTTTATCAGAACTTTACTGAAATTTCACCATTAAAAGATTGTGAAAAATACTTGAGAACTAACCCACGATTTATTATTAATTTTAGAATTCAGAGGGAAGAAAGCAAGCAGAGCCATGACTTTTTGAGGAAAGGCATTTGTTTTACTTCTTTATTGCTGTATTAGGTGCTGTTACATTCTGTAGCTGAGCTTTAAAAAAGAAATGTACTACTTAATAGTTTCTTACTACTTCAGAGAAGTCTGTAATGTGAACGCTTCTAAAAGAAGAACCCTTAAAATTTTGTAGGGTTGGCAGCTGGGATCGTTTATCTTCTGCTCGTGCGCCTGCAAGCCAGAGCAAATTACCACCAATAATCTCTGAGGCTGTTGAACATGTTTCAGTACCTCGAATGCAACAGAGCTCTGTAAGTTGAGATCATTTTTTCACCTGTGAAGAACTTCCAGCTATTTAGAAATAAATTACCCATGTAACTGGTTGAAATGAGTAATTTTACAGCTTGTGTTGGTTTGTGTTTAATACAGTTTTAACATGCTAATGTTTGTTACACTGGGGTGCAATTACAATGCAAGAGAAGGCAGTTTAAATAAAATTTTAGGTCACAGACAGATCATACAGGAAAGACTTCTCTGACAACAGAAAAATCTGATTTAAAAAAAAAGGTAAAAAGAAGCAACCAACGAAGTAAGAAGATAGTAACCTTGCTCTTCTATTCACCTGCATTTAAATAGCTCTTTTCAGTGTTTTACTCACTAATGTTAGGTTATAAGAGTCAGAAAATTATGCTGACTGAAGTAGAAAAAGATAACAACTGAAAAAATCCAGATCTTATACTGGTTTATTTTTGAAGGTTGAGGAAGTAATAAACCACCATAATGAAACTAAATTAGAATGTTGATATATCAACATGCCAACACAGAAACAGTCTCATATCTGTTTAAAAAACAGGCAGACACTTAAATTGGTGCTTTTGGTTATTGAAAAGGTATTTTTCTTATCTTCTTGTGAACTTTTGTATGTCAACAGAAAACAAAAAAATTAACTTATTCAATTGCTGCATTCTCTTAATGTTCTTTTTAATTCTCTCAGCTTAAAAAACGATATGCTCATAGCAGAGTGTCAAGTGCAGTAGCTGGCAGGACAGAGCAACAGCCACTCAGAGAGAGAACTGTTACTGTTGATCAATTTTCAAGACCCAACACAACTCATACATTCAGGGTATGTTATAGCAGAAGTGGAGACATGGAAAAGGGAAGAGGTTTTTATGCCTGCTGTTGGTTTACGGAAGGAACATCTCATTTCTGGATCTCTCCTGACTTCTGATGTACAGGGGGTCCTGCTACCTGTAGAGAGGATGCTAAAAGTCTTGGGGGTGGTGTGGGACTGTTGTATGAGGAAGATTTTGAGGGTGTGTGTGTGGTAGGAGTGTGCACTTATAGTGCTGTTTGGAACTTTGCACTTTGGTAGGATCCAGTCTGCTGGACTATATCATAAAACCATAATCAAACCCTTTCCCATAGATAAGTGTGTCACACTAGCTAAGAGTAGATATTTCTTACCTTTTTACAGAGAGATACACCTCAGAAGAAGTCACTGACTCCTGTGGATTTTGCTAACCACAGAAGGACAGGTCAAGGGTTTTTGATAACAGGTAGGCAAAGAAGAATGACTTGGAAGGTAAAAGACCAACAATACCTATTAAGCCATACTTGTCAAAAAGTGTAGTGCTTAGAGAGCCATTTCAGCATAAAAGAAGAATGGGATTTCCTGGCAGGATCTTTTGGTTTTGAAGTTAGTTCTCAATTGTTCTGAGTTAGTCCTAACTTTTATGGCTAGGAATATAGGAATCCTGTGAAGCTTCTTTTTCTTATTATGACATGGGAGGAAAAGAATTCCATCTCCTGTTTTTCTTTATTTTTAGTGTTTTGACATATTTACAACTATAGCAAGACTATGTGGTGTACAGGCTAGATATTTTGGCAGCTGCTAGAGCAGTAATAGTTGCATGCTTGTGAACTGCTCATGACAAATTTTGTTTTAGGTCTGAAATTAATAAACTTTTTGTGTGAAGAAACACTAGATTTGAAAATGTGCATTTTAAACAAAAATATAAAGCTCTCATAAAAGAAAAATCGGTATTGATTTTCAGCTCTGTCTTGAATTTACAACCCCAAAAGAGAGCAACTCTATGTGGCTCATTTTGATCCATTTTTACAATAAAGCTGACTAGCTAGTTCCTGGTATATTTGAGACCTTATAAGTAACTTTTACTTCTCTGGAAGTTCCTTGAGTTTAAATAATTATATCATTGACATAATATGTAACAGGTGATGTAAGAATAAGGGCAGGTCAGCAAATATGTGCTCTGAGCACTTTGGAGGAAGTAACTCATGTATCATCTTGGAGTGTCTTTTAGAAACTACAAAAATTAGCAATGTTTAATATTTTCCAGGTTCACAGAATTACTCCAAATCCTTTCAGAGAAATCCTCCAACTTCAAGGAAGAGATTTCAGATTGCTTCTTAACCTGTTTTAAGAAGAAAGAGAAACCCTTCGCACTGAATGAAAGACTGAAGCACTAAATTTATCACTTAGGATCTTGTGTAACAAAGGTGTACACATGCTGGTGTGTGCTGAGCCTTGCAATCCTCAGGATGCCTGCATTACCTTCTTTTAAAATTATTTGACCAGAGGTTAGATTAAAAATTAGAGCAAAATAAAATAAAATAAATTATATTAATGGTTCAGCTGTCTGCTGTGTTTGCAGTATCAAGAGACTACGGCCACATTTCTTTCTCAAACATTCCTTCTTTTATGCCTTTCCTAGGGAACTGTTTTTCTACCTATCAAATAAGATACGTTTAGAACATAAAGTGCTGTTCCCATTTGTTTTCAGGGAGCTGACCCCAACTGGTCAAAGGGATATTCCATACCACAAAAGGCCCTGCTCAGTACATGAACTGGGAGGGGAGGTGGCTGGGAGGGACCTATTGGCGCTTGGGGGTAGACTGAGGTCAGTGGGTGGTAAGAATTGTTTTGTGTAATTGCTTGTGTTTCTTGGGTTTTGTCTCTCTCTTCCATGTTTTAATTTTACTTTATTATATTTCAATCATTAAACTTTTCTTATCTCAATCCTTGGGTTTTATCTTTGTTCTGATACTCCTCTCTGTTCCACTGGGGTGGGCTGTATGCATGGTACTTCATCCTGGTCTAAGCCATGATAGTACCTGAAGAACTCTTTCTTGTAGTTTTTGACATTTCTTTACAAATTTCCATTTGAGCTGAGTTTTTGGTTTTCTAACTGCATCTCTGCACACCCTTGCAATGCCCTTGTGCTTACTTGGATGTAATCCTGAAGCCCAGGAGAAGGTTCACAGAGAACTGGACAAGATGTTTGGTAAGTTTTCCATTCCTCCTTTATCAAGATTGAAGAAATTGAGATAGGAATGCACCTATGTGGCCATGTTTTAAGTAGCTAGAGGTGGCTGGGATGGATGCTGGAAGATCTGCAGCAGAGAGTACTGAGAAGGTTTCCCAAGTAAAGGGTAGAGTTTTTCTCTTTTTGTATGGTAAAGCACTTATAGACAGCCACCTATTTGCTGTTGTTTTGATCCTTCTTCCTTTCCCTTTTTTCCTCAGGAGGATATCAAATATTAAATGGCACAAATACTCATAATTTGTGCACTACTGAGATTTTCCCTGACCTGGAGGAATTTAGTCATGAGCAATTCTTCCCTGAACATTATAAGGAAAAGCACCTGTATGGTTTCCAAATATTCATCAATGTTGTTGATAGTTTGCATACATGCATCACTTTGAACAGACATTTCTGGTCTCACTAGTGAGTGATGTGAAGGACATTTCTCCCCTATTTTCCCTTTCAGTCCTGTGATTGTTTCATGGTAGGCTTTTGAGCTGAGTAAAGGAGTCATGGTATCAGAAGCAGGGCTGCTACTGGGGTGGCCTGTCTGAAAAAAGGCTAGAGAGGAGAACACAGTTCCTGCTGGCTCCACTCTAGATCTGCTGCAGGGCACAGCTGAGCTCAGCAGCCAAGCCAATGGCACCTCTGTGAAAAAATATTTACAAGTGTACAAAAAAATGCTAAACAGACAAAGGAGTGTGGGGAGGGAAACAGCTGTGTAAAAATCAAGGTCATTAAAGGAAAAGGAGGCAGTGCTCCAGCCTCCAGAGCAGAGATTCCTCAGCAGTAGAAAGAAGAAACCATGTGAAGATGTGAAGAAAAGCATGCTGGAGCAGGAGAAGAGTGAGGAGGGAGCAGCAGACAGGAACTTTTGTTTTTGTTTCTAACTTCCTCATTATCTGTTTTTATTTGTCTATAGAATTTCCAAAGTTGGGTCTGTTTTGCCCATGATGGTTACCAATAAACAATCTTCCAACTTCTTTTGGCCCATAAGCTTTTTCATCCTGTTGAGGGAGGGGAGTGACTGGGTGGGGGTCTGACTGCTGGCCAAGGTTAACCCACCACAGCTTCTAAGAGGCTGTACAGCTATGATTGTGTTACATGCAGGCACATAAATGTAGACAAAGAACTTCCTGGAACAAATACAGATACCAAATCTTCCATGCCACAAGAATGGAGGTAGCAGATTTACAATGCTGTGCTTCTGTGACACACAAGTTTTTCCTGGGCTTAACCTGCCCTGTTTAGTCATCCTTCATGACCTCTGGCTCACTTCATGTATTGTGTTGCATGCTGCTAAATGCTTCCTTTAAACTTGCTGGAGTTTAGCAAGAAGGAGGCTCTGTACAATCTAGCCAAATCACAGAGAAGTGGGTGGAATCTTCAGTTGTGACCTGGATGAGTTGTGATCCTCCAGCTTGGGAGTGTGTGCTTTCCTTGACACATTGATGAACAAATATAGGTGTGGTGCTTTGGTAGCTACTTAGTGTTAATTGTCTCTTAGTTATGCCAGCATCACTGACACCTTATCACAATTGCTTTACAACAGTAGTCTGTGTTCTGGAGCATGAATGGTGGTCTTCCTTATTGTAAGTCATGTTGTTATCCTGGTAAAGAAGATTATATTTTCTTAGGAGACAGGATTTTGTATTCTGTTTGGGATAATTCATTTGTGCAAAATGACCCCAACTGGTCAAACCCAAGGACTGCAAGGATCCCAAGGCTACAGAACAAAGCGGTTGCTGCTGTTCAGTGAACACTAGGTTGCAGAAACCAAGCAAGGTGTGCATAATGGAGGCGGCATCAAACCAGTCGCTCTGTCTACTGAAAAACAGCTGTGGTGTCTGTCTCACAAATGCTGGTTATCTCCTTTACCTGTGTGAGAAAAGGTCCACAGGAGGATTTGAAGCTGGAGCCTTCTTCAGGATTTCTTCGTGGGCATGAAATTTAGTATCAGGCCCTAAAATTCCTCTCTGCGGACTGGGGAGATCTCTGAGCTCTCCAGCTGTCCAGCTGATGACATATTTTGAAATGGAGACATACTGTGTTATACTTTCTTTGTCTAGGTGATGGCTGTTGTGGACTACAAATAGCCTGTTCATTTCAGAGTAGCTTTCTGCACAAAGTTTAACCATGTTGAGATGGTGGGTGTTTAGAAAGAAAGAAGCTCTTGCTAAGAAAGCCTTTTTTGGGAAAAATGAAGTTTTTCAGAATGAGTTGTGTGCTTCTCTATTGTCCCTCTGTTGTATCAGATCCACTTTAGACTTGCTTTGCTTTGTTTTTGTTTTGTTTTCTTGCTGTTAATAATGATTTTATTCCTTTTCCTTACTGAACAATCCAGTCTACATTCTAGGGACCAGCAGAAGCCTATGTTATTCTAGGGACCAGCAGAAACCTGTGTTGTCATTGTGTCTCTTGGCTGACACAGCTGCCTGACAGGTTGCTTGTCTTCTGTCAGCACAGGTAGATAGGCTTCCACTTAGTCAAGAGGCTGAGTAAGAGCAGGTTTGCACTATTAGAAGCATTTATAAAAGCAAAGATTCACTAAGCAGTGGAGTGATCACAGAAATCCAATACTGAACCAATAGCTCTCAGGGTAAAAAAGAAATGCTGATCACAATCTGGTAGAAAACTCATTGCCTACAGAACATCCTCCAAGTTCTGTTACAATTCCAAGTCTTCATGACATAAACAGGCCTCAAAGATGCTAGACTTCTCATTTCTTGTTTCCTGGGTATATATCTTTTATGTCTCATTCCAGTGTTTCTGCTGCCTTTTGTTAACATCACCACCATTGCCAGCTGCTGGCATTATGTTGCAATGCTTGCTTCGCAGTGTTCCCTACTGCTTCCCCAATGCCTTTCCACCTTCTTCTTGCTGTTTCACAGGGCTTTTTTTTTGGTTTTGGTGTTTGGTTTTTCTTTTTTTTCCCTGTAGAAAGAGTAATCAGCAGTTAGGAGTACAGATTTTTGACTCAGAAGCACAAATAGTCACTTCATCTAATTATTGGTCCAATGAAGGCAACAAACTGCAAGACTTTTTGTATGTATGAGAGTATAATTGTTCAACTGATCTCCATGTTAAAAAGACTAAGGGTGAGTCTCCTCATCCTGTGTGCTTGCTTCCTTCCTAGGACGTCACCTGAACAAAAGAGGGGACTGATGATTGTGTAACTTGCCTAATGTGTTTGCAAGACTGGGTATGTATCTGCTGCTTTCTGTCACAAATGTTACAAACAACAGCGAGAGTAGCAAAGTTCATTTTCAGCTGTTTACTGTTCAGAAAGATAAAACAGTCAGCATTTATGATAAAGTCTCTGCTGGGAGATTGCAAGAACAAAGTGTCAGAATTTACCCCCTCTGATGCCAAGGGTCATAAAAACCTTACTTAACTTACGATGTTCTGAGCTTTCTGTTTATTTTTTATTTATCTTAGTTGTTCTGTTTATGCTATTTGTTGATTTGCTAAAATTCTTGTGCAGTCAAGTGCAGTCATTTTTGGTACAGAATAAAGAGGATAAATGTGACTATGGCCATAAATACCATTTGTGCTTTATTCGGGGGGTGACGTTTTGTGAATTGGCTGTGAACCATGCTGCCTCTACCAAAATTCTGTTTGACCAAAAGATTTCTTAGCACCCACTTTGAGAAAGAGATGCTCAGTAGCCCTGCAGCAGTGAGAAGAGACCCTGGATCCTCCTGAGGCAGGAGGGGCAGCAGTGTATTTGGTGGGTTTGGTACTCTGTCTGTCCAGGCACTTGGCAAGTTGGGGCATAGGTGCTGGTGCTGCCAGTTCTTTTACTGGCACCATTTAGCCTGTGCCTGAGCATTCAACAGTGAGATCAGGAAAGGCCATGTCAGCTGAGAAGCATCAGTCTACTTTGTAGTGCCGCGGTTGATCAGGGGTCTTTATGGGCTTTGGTTTTTGTAACCCCTTGAAGCCATCAACCCAGCTAAAAAAAGGTATTCTTCATCCAGCCCTTCAGTCATTGTCTTGGACAGCATTGGAGCAGTTCTCTGTGGCAAAATGGTCAGATTGAGAAAGATGATATTGAGAAAATCACCTATCCCAAATCAGCAAAAAGGCGTTTTTTCTCTTGATGGTGCTTTGTTTTTTCCTACTGAGGTGTTGCATGGGCCTGCAAAGAAAGTTGGACTGCCTCACTTGGCTTGAGCTGAGTGAGGGCAGGAAAGTAGCACTGTTTCCTCTGGCTTTCCTGCCACCAGGAAATGCTAGCAGGCAGCCTTCCCCCAAGAGTGTTTTTTAAATCTGTTTATTTTCCTGGCAAGAAGCTGCCCCAGTGGCTGTGGCAGCTCCGCCTCCTGCTCTTCTGGCCAACTTTTCCAGGGACTTGGCTGACTGCAACGGCAGTGCCGGGTACAGGCAGCGCCAGTTTCGCAGCAGGGATCAAGGCTCAGAGCAGGAGGCTGAGAGGTGATGATGGAGGTCGTGGAAATATTCTCAGGGAGACCCCAGCTGCTGCCCTGGGGAGCTGGGGTCATTGCTCTGCTTCTGACAATTGTGACTGTGTGCTCCCTGCCCTCCCTGATGGAATACTGGAGGAGATGGCGGATGATGAACCAGATCCCGGGAATCAGCCCCTGCTATCCTGTGCTGGGAAATGCCCTGCTCTTAGAGCGGAAAGGAGAAGGTAATGCCAGCTCACACTGCAGGTGTGAGGTCTTTGCACTGCCTGGGGCTTGCTGGAGGAGCCAGGGGTGGTGAGGTGCTTGTGTGGCTGAGCTGTGGCTGGCTGGGGAAAGGGAGTGGGGTGCCAGAGGATGTGCTGTTGCCTTTAGGTCTCTCCGGGCAATCTGCAGAGGGAGAACAGTGGGAGGAGTGGGCAGTGAAGAGGAAAGTAGAGAAACTGCAAAAATGTGGCATTATTATTGGTCTCAGATTAATTGGAAATTAAAATCTGACAGCAGCTGCTGCTGGGCTCAGAACATTAAGTTGCTGGCAGGGTGGAGCATGAATGCTGTGGAATGTGTTTTTGTGAGAGGGAGGAAATGCTGTTTCACAAAGTAAAACGCTATGTCCTCATGATTTTTTGCTGTGATCCAAACAAAACTTGAAACAAATACCTTCCCCCAAACAAGCATGTGCAAGCGACTTTAGCATGGCAAGTTGCTTTTACCCAGGCTAACTTCCAGAATCATCTGTGACTTAAATTTTAAATTTATGTGTTAGATGCAAAAGAACTTGTGGAGCATTTATAGTATGTCCCTCAAATGCAAATCTTTTTGTTCTTGAACTGATTAATGGGACGTTCTTTTTGCCAGATGCATGAGAGTGCACTAATGTGCTAGATGTTCCCTCTCCATTTGGTACTCATTTTTTAAAAAACACATTTCTTAAGGAGTTTGTGGTATGAAAACATTGCTGAGTCTGCTGCCAGTGGCCCACACTTCTCTGTGTGTGTGTATGATGCCTGTGTATACCAGTGCTGCTCTGTGCACTTATATTGCTGGCTGTGCTGCTGTATATGCTGCCCGAAGGGAGATTAATGGGTTGCAGGAGCATGGTGAAATGAAGTGTGAGTACAGGACTGGAACACAAACTGACCAGTGCTGACCCATGCTAAGACATGGTGCCTCAGTTCCCAAGGCACACAGTCATATATTTCCTCTAGATCCAGTCCCATGTCTAAGTACAAGTATGAGACATCCGTGACGGGTGTGAAGACAGGCAGATTTCCACAGCTGACTTTGGAGAGGCAGCAGGAGGATCACAGGATGTTTATATGAGCTGGACTGAGAGATGAATCTTGTTTTTTCTTTCTTATCCTCTTTTTTTTAATGTCTTCTTAAAAACAAACAAACAAACAAAAAAAAACAACAACGAAACAAACCAGAACATTTCTTCTATCTCCAGAAAGCAATTTGATGTGAACTCTGATGTTTTGTGTAGTCTCTAATCTCACTTCTTAGCAGGAATCACATAGCTCCCATGTTCACCCATCTTTGTTCTTGTTTATTTATGTAAAAATGGGTCAAGTTTGTGATTTATAATTTTTTTCCTTAGAAATATGACCAAAGACTTTTAAAAAGGATAAGGTTCTATAGCAAAAAGGAAAGTAACTTTTCATATGATGAGGATTTTTTTATTGGTATTGCTAGACAACTGCTGGAAAATGTGCTATTTTAATTATGGCAATGTTAAGAAAAATATTTTAAAAATAGAAAAATAATCTGACACTCTGAATCATGTTAGATGAGATGTCAGAACTTTTTGTAAGACTATGGAAAACTGTTTTGGGGCATCTTGTAGGAAACTATTTTTCTGTTTTTCTTTTTTCTTTTTTTTTGTTTTGTTTTGTTTGTTTGTTTGTTTGTTTGTTTGAGGACGTTTGAATTTTCAGCTCTGCAGAGGCTTGTAAAGTGTCATTTGTTGTTTAAGCTTGTTTCTGAGAGGGCAAAGAAGTGTTTAATCCTTGAACATTCTGAGAGTGGCCCCCACCTCTGATACTGCAGAATTAACCTGACTGTCCTCTGTATCAAAGACCTTTTTGAATCAAATCTAACACCATCTACTCTTCCCTCGTCAACTGATTCCACTATCTCCCATGATTTCTGTATAATTGACAAGACATGGACTGGATAATTATATAATAATGTGGGAAGAGAATTTTCTGGGTTGCTGATCTCACTGGCATGAAGTCCGATTGGCATCTGGGCAGCAGTGGTATCCCTCAGGTTGATCTGTGGCATAAATGATGCTGTGAGTCTGTGCCCAAAGAGATTAGGACACCTGAATTGTAAAGTCCAAAGGTGCAAAATATGCTGCTCGGTCACAGCAGCAGGTTAAAACTGCAACAAAATCAAAATTACAGGCATGTGGTGCAAAAGAGTTCATTACAGAAGTTCTGCTTATTTTGTAAATCTCCCTTGTTGAAGCTCTACTCTGATTTTCTATTCCAGATTTTTTTAAACAGCTACAATTTTATGCTGAAGAGTTCAGAAGTTGGCCATTGTTCAAACTTTGGATAGGACCACTGCCTGTCATGGTTTTGTATCACCCTGACAGTGTGGAGGTGAGTGTGCTGGTCTCCTGTCTAAGTCTACTATCATGCAGAGCAGTGTCCAAACAGTTCATTTCTATTATCTCACTGTAATTTTTGTCAAAAAGGGCTTGGACTGATTTGCTTTTGATGGTCTTCTGAGTTAGTGCTAAACAAAGGCCAAGCCAGAGGAGATTGAAGAAGACGACCAGAAATGAAATCACCAAAGAAGCATCTCCTTTAGCTTTGTTTTCACATGTGTGAAAGCTTCAGCTCCTAAGATCAGAACAAACAAGCACATAGTGAGGAAGATGGGACCATTGAAATAAAGACAGAACATTATGAAATTCAGGTTTCAATGCTTGCGTCCCTTTGGCAGACTTCTGCATTAAAACTTGGTGGGTCTGTTTTGATGCCATGAAATGGCATGAAATCTTGCTGCCAACAGTGATTGTCCTTGAACTAGTAAGACAATGTTTATTGAAGAAATAATGAAGAAATCTCTCTCCAACAAGTAATATTTTTTCCTATCTGTTCACTTTTCTGACAGGTTATTCTGAACAGTTCAAAACATATAGAAAAATCATACCTGTACAAATTCCTGCATCCATGGCTGGGCACTGGACTTCTGACAAGGTATAATGTATAATGAAGTGCAGGTGCACTGCTGTCTTTCTGAAATTTGCAGTTAATTTTGCAATTAATTTGTAATTCCTGTAATGGTGAGGATATTATTTTTGACTTGGAGTTTTTAACCTTCCTTCTCATTAATTTTATAGCACTGGAGACAAGTGGCGGTCACGGAGGAAGATGATAACTCCCACATTCCACTTTGCGATATTGAATGACTTTCTAGAGGTCATGAATGAACAAGGACATATTTTGGTGAAAAAACTTGAGAAGCACGTTGACAAGGAGCCATTTGATGTCTTTATGGACATTACTCTGTGTGCCCTTGATATAATTTGTGGTAAGTCCTGTTAAGTTATTGTGGTAGAATGGTGAATTATGCAGAAGATTTAACTGTGCCAGTTTGTGTAAGATGATTGAAGAGGAATGTCCCTGCGTATTTTCTAAAGACATTTACATCCTTCCCAACATTTTTCCCAGGGTTTACTAAGTGCATCTAAACAGCTGAATTTGTGGGACTGGCCGGACAGAGGCAGCAGTCAGAAGTGAGGTTGTCTTGAAAAGAAAGATTCCTGGGCATGGAAATACAAAGAAAGCTCATTCCCTGCAAAGCAATGTGCATTCACTTTTCGAAGGGATGGTGTGGTGATAGTCAGGAGCTGGGAGCAGTAGTAACTTGCTGTGTACACTGCATTTCACTTTGCACTTGTGAAATGTTGATGTTTTCCTCCTAGAAACAGCAATGGGCAGGAATGTGGGTGCCCAGAAGAATAAGGATTCTGACTATGTTTCTGCTATCTACAGGTAAACACACATTTTCCTTAATTGCTTTGTAGTTGAGCTAGAATTAATTCTGCTGGTGTGAGGAAGGCAGGCCAGGGAGTCAGAGAGGGAGGGATGTAAAGCATTGGAACAGACTAATCATGAATACCCTGGAGGTGTTTGAAAGACATTTTCCCATGGCACTTAGGGTCACGGTTTAGCAATGGACTAGGTTAACAGCTGGGACTTGATCTAAAAGATCTTTTCCAACCTAAATGAATCGGTGATTCTATGATCCACTCCTAGCTTTTGATGGAGCTTCTTGAGACAGGTATGATACAAAACAGGGGTAGATCTGAAGGGCTGATTATCATCTTTGCCTTGGCCTTTTCCAAATTGTACCACAATTGTACTTGTAGTTGGTAATAATTACTCCTCTGCAGCTAAAGCATGCGCAAGAGCTGAACAGCAATGACAGTCAGCCCTTGCGAATGTGTTTGGGCATACTTAAGTCTCATATTGTTAATTTTAAATACATTTTAAGTACTTTTGCATGTGGTCTGGTATCCGGACATTCAAGTAGGAATGCAATGCTCTCAGAAACTGTTTGAGTTCTCAGAGCAGATATTTTGGGAGTCACGAGTAGTCTTTACAACACTGTCAGTGCTTTGCTAAAGTGGGGTGTGAGTGGACTGGTTGACTTAATAGTACTTTTTAATGAGGATTCCAACTAAATGACAATATGCTGTCCTTCTCAGAGATCAATAAGTAAAGATATAAAACTTGGTGATTCTTGAGATCTTATTTTCCAAGATTTATCTTGGGATAAATAACAAATTTTGAGATGGTGTAAAATCAAGACACAAATGTGAATGGCCTTCCTTTCAAATAATGGGTTTAAACCTACACAATATATTAAGTTTTATTTAATTAAGATATATAATTTTTTTTGTTCTTGAAATGTGCTACAATTTGGTATTTTTGTCAAGTAACGTTACATGATATAATTGTTTTGTCCCTAGGATGAGTGATCTAATCCAACGGCGACAGCTGAGCCCTTGGCTTTGGTCTGATCTTTTGTATATTTTGTTCAAAGCAGGAAGAGAGCACAAGAGGAGCCTCAACATCCTTCACAATTTTACAGATACAGTATAGAGTCTTTTTAAAAAAATATTATTTATAATGATAATTTTTGTTGTTGGATCAAAGTTGTGTACTCAGATCTTCCAAATGGGGATGAGGTTCAGCCTCCTTGATATGGGATGCTGAAGAATTCCCTGAAAAGAAGACAAGAGCTGACTTTCAGGCTCTTTGTTGAATTTAAACGAGGAAGTAGACTACTCGAGGGAGTGCCAGAACTTGCAGGTCCTTGACAAGTGAAACAAACAGAAATTAATTGAGCTCTTGTTCTGCCCGAAAAGCTTCACATCTGGATTATCTCCAATGGCTCACTGCCAAGTTTGGAGCAGTAAACATAGGACTCTGCATGGTAATGCCACTGGGTTCAGCCCTCAGAAACTGAAGCCTCTATTAATTTTTCTGTACTCAGAACAAAGCTGCTGAGAGGAGCAAACACGTGCATATCCCCACATCAGCAGTAAGACACTTTGATACAGAAATCATTAGGCATGCATCACTTGGCATAAAATTAAGTGTTCTCTCACCTTGTTGGACTGTGGAAGTAACAGCCCTTTCTCTCACCACATAATTCCTATGTCATTCTTGCTGAAGTTTGCCTTCCCAAATCTACTATTAGGATGTTACCAGAGATGCTGCTTTCCCTATGAATGTACCCCAGCATGGTGTCAGTGTATCAATGTCTATGACAAAGGAAATAATCTTTGTACTTTGGCTGCATATAATGAGCCACATTGACTCTGTGTTGGGTTTTTTTGCTTCTTTTTATTGGAAGTTGCAGCAGTGAGTCATGAAAGAGGCTCTTAAGAGGACCTAAGGTAACACTTGCATTCTTCCCATGCTGGTGCACTGAATATAAGGAGCCAAACTTAGAAGATGACAAAGGACTGTAAATAATAATAATATTTATAATATTTGCACCTGGTGTAGGTGCTGACAGCAAGCACTGAGGTGAAGGATGGGTCATATGTGACACAGGTGCATGTTCAGTGAGGAAAGCTGTGTGTGTATGGAACTGTATTTTTTTCTTTCATTCAGTGATTCCTCCAAACAGAATTGCATACTCTCTACCCTTTTAAATTATTTTGTTGTTTTTAAGAGGAAAACCATTGCTTATTGAAGGGTTCTGTTTTGGCTTTGCAACAACAGTAAGAAACAGTAAGAAATTTATGTCTGTTACTGGGTCTGTACTTTGATCTAGAAAAGGGAAATTCAGCCATTACTCTCATACTGGAGAAAATTTGGGAAGCTTTAGTGTAGAGAGTTCAGCGATTCTGTGTGTAGCCTTGACAGGGTTCTGGGATGCCCTGGCTTCTCTTCAGTTTCCTGAATTTTTTGGAGGTTGGAAGTGAGATCTTTCCTTAGTTCTCAGATGGGATAGAGAAAATCCTATTGATGATTAATGTTCACACTGTGGTGGATTTTTTGATATGCTGTTGTCATTGTTGGCATTCATGATTGGCGTGTTCCAGATACTCTGGATACATTTACACTTCTTGATGAGTTGTTTATGTATTTTGGTTATTTTCTTGATTGTGCAAAGTCTGTTCAAGGTATATTCTATTGCTAGGGGCAAGAGAAGTTGGTCATAATCCACTACTAATGCAAAAAGTCAGTAAATTTCATGACCTAATGCTGACAGCTGTGCTATCTAGCTCATGTACACTGCTACAGATGGATGTTGTTGTTTTGATAAGTTAGGACAAAATTGTATCATGCAGACAGTGCACTTGTTCTGCATTAATCATACCCAATGTAATGGTTCCAATCTCAGGTCATTGCAGAAAAAGCTGAAGAACTTAAAAAGACCAAGCAAAAGAATGGTGACAATGATGGCAACAGTGAAGAAAGTGGTTCCAAAAAGAGAAAAGCATTCCTGGACATGCTGCTGAATGCAACAGATGATGAAGGGAAAAAATTGAGCTACAGGGACATTCGTGAGGAAGTGGATACTTTCATGTTTGAGGTAACAAAGGAATTCATTGGTTTATTGTTCTTTTCTTTGTGGTTTTGGATGGATCATTTGCTGGGGTTTTTTGTTTGCTTTTTCCCTCCAAACCCAAGAGTCAGAATTTGCAGGCAGTGACTTTTGTCTCAATTCAGGAGGTTGCTTATATCATGATGTTATTTAGGCCCTGGAAGCCTACAGAGGTACGATAGAAACATTGGTATAGCCTGGAAAAATGTTGGACAATGCATATGTGGTAGACCCTGCCTACGTGAGCAGGCTCTACTCATGAAAGCAGGTGAGAAATAAAAGCTTAATGGCTGACATGGACCATGGGGCCTGGTCTTTTGTTGCAAACTTCATTAACACTGAAGAAAGCTCTGAATAATTTCACTGGTTTTGCTTGCATTTTATCATGTCTCCTCAATTTTTTCCCTTTCTATATTGGCTGCAGTCTTCTGGTTGTCCACTGTGCATCAGTGCTTCATCTTCTTGTAGAAACTTGTCATAGAATGGCTTGGATTGGAAGGGACCTTAAAGATGGTCTAGTTACAGCCCTCCTGCTATGGGCAGGGATGTCATCAACCAGATTAGATTGGCAGGGCCCCATCCCACCTGGCCCTAGACAGCTTGCAAGACAGGACATTCCAAACTTCTCTAGGCACCATGTATCTCACTAATCTCTGAGCAAAACATTTCTTCCTAACATCTAAATTTCTTCTCTTTTAGTTGAAAATCATTCCCTCTTGTCCTATGAAGGATCTGAAGAAGATTTTCATGTGTTTTCCACACACTTCATTAGATGGATGTGAATTATCTCAGAAGAGCCTAATTTATAGACTCATATTAGTACTGTTGTAGCCTAGAGAACCTCTCTTCTCATCTTGCTATTTCTGTACTACAGCAGCATCCTGAACTTCACAAGTGTGCTTTTTTAGTATCAAATCCTTTTTTGGCCAACTTTTGCCTTTTCTGTTCCTCCCTTTTTTTATGGTGAGGTTTTTTTCTCCCTTCTTTGGTTCATTGTTTTTCTCTCCTTTCCTCTCCTTCCCACAGTGCTGGGAACTAGTAGTTGATTCCCTTCTCATAGAAAACCAAGTACTTTTCCCTGTGGCTACTATACTGTGTCTCATATGTCCGTTTTTAAATAGTTTTTTAAAAGTTACAAGTTATGTCCATTGTCCGTCTCTCCTGTGATAGTCACTGGCCCCTCACAGATGTTGAATGGATAGTAACCAAAAAGATCAATATACGTCTCATTCATGGTGTAGATACTGATAGTTTATGCAGCTCCTGAGAATCAGAAGAGAGGGATTTTGCTTGGGTTATTTTGGAATTTCCCTTTTTGTCAGCACAATCGTGGATCATTTTTTATCTTGATAGTTAAATGGGTTGAATAGAGTTATTCACTCTTCATTCTTATTTTTATCATGGTCATGGGACTATTAAGTCTCACTTTTCATACTAACTGCACATCTAAGTATTTACAAAGCCCACTGGTGCATGGGGATAGAGTTAAGTTAATATCTTTGTAAATCTGGACCTGTAGGGCCATGATACAACAGCAGCTGCTATAAACTGGGTCTTGTACTTGCTTGGACGTAACCCAGAAGTTCAGAAGAAGGTTCACAGAGAATTGGATGAAGTGTTTGGTAAGTTTCCATTCCCCCTTCATTGGGATTTTGCTACATTTGTGAGTGCAATTATGTTAAAAGCCTAGAAGTAGAAGGGGATTTAAGAGCGTGCCTTGTGGCCCTTCTGAAGCTTTCAGCGGCTAGAGGTGGTTGAGATAGGTGCGGGAAGGTCTGTAGAGGCATACAACCAACCGTATGTCTTTGGGGCAAGATATGCATGTTCAATATATTTGTTATACCTTCTTATATGTAGTCTTGGTGCATGATTAGAGTTTCTGGGGGTATCCAGGATAATTTTGTTTAGCCAAAGATGGGAAGTTTTGGTCTTGGTCATCCCTCTACTTGTTTTTGGACAGGAAATACTGAACGTTCTGTTACAACGGACGATTTGAAGAATCTTCGATACCTTGAATGTGTTGTGAAAGAAGCTCTTCGTCTCTTCCCTTCAGTTCCCATGTTTGCCCGTACCTTGAGGGAAGATTGCTGTATTAGTAAGTGTTTTGTGTTTACCACTTTCCCTTGTGTTAGCATTTCTGCAGTGGAGATATGTCCCAAGTAAAGGGCAGCATTGTTTTATTTTTTACTGTTGTGTATACAAAGTCACTTGTTAGCTGTTTTGACTGTTCTCCCTTTCTCTCTTTAGAGGGATATCAGATACCAAGAGGAGCAAATATCCTTGTTTTAACTTATGCTCTGCATAGAAACCCTGAGATCTTTCCTGACCCAGAGGAGTTCAGGCCTGAGCGATTCTTCCCTGAAAATTCTAAGGGAAGACACCCATACGCTTATGTGCCCTTCTCAGCTGGTCCCAGGAACTGCATTGGTATGTATCTGAAGAGGAAGCCCTTGTAATGTAACACTTCTGCTCTTGAATGTGGTATCAGAGACACCAATGAGTACTGTTTGTATAGAGTTCTCCCTCACTTCCCCCACCCCTGAATTCTGGGCACTGTGTGCCTGCCCTGCAAGCCTCATATTTGAGCTGCTCCATATGTTTCTTCCAAGGGATTTTCTTCCGAGGGATTTCCTAGAGATCAGTGCCTATCATGCTGATGTTTCTTCCTCACTGCTGTGCAGCCTGGCAGCATGTTATTGGGCTCCTGTGTTAGGACATGATTACTTTCAAATTTCTGATCCTCAGTCAGCAACATTGAATGAGAGACAACACATGTCCTGCACCTATTTTGCTTTAGAAACACTTCATCTCAGGTTCTGAGCTGGATGTCCAAACCATGAAATATGCAACTGATGTATTCTTTCCCTGTTTCTGACATTGTAGTTGGTTTGGTGTTTTCTCTGCCATCCCAGAACTTGTTAGCACTTTCAGTAGCCACTGAAATGCTTGGCATTTATCCATGCTTCAAGTAGAGGCAGTGTTGTTTATATTGTAGAACACGTTAAAAAACTGTTCCCTGCAATGATTTAGAGTGCAGATGAGAAACATGCAAAAAGTTGTCATGCCATTTAGGATAATGGGAAATATTACATCTTTTGATTTTTTTTGGGTTTATTTGTTTGGTTTGGTTTCAGTTTTTGGGGGATGTGATTGGTTTGTTTTGATTTGTCTCAATGGTACTAGGTGCCCTTTTCCATGAAAGCAGTTAACTAGGCCTTTCCTTGTTCCAAAGAGAAATCTAATTAAATATAATGTGTCTAGCTAATTCCTGAGTGTGCAGGAACACATGCAGGAGAGGTGATTCATTAATATAATGCAGAAGTGCATCATGTACAGACTTCATGTACAGACTTGTACATATGTACAGACTTCCATCTGTGTTTATAATACAGAGAAGAGAAAATAAAAAAGTTCTCAGCACTGCATTTTGTGTCCCATCTTCATTTTTTAGTTTTTGTGAACTGTCTGGACTTTGGCACTTAGTTGGGTTTCTCTCACATTTCTCTGTTTTCATGTTTCCTCCTTCACCTATGTCTGAATTGCAAATTGAGCATTTCCCTCTGTGATACAAAATCATCAGTGTGTAGGAGGCTTAATGATCACTGAAGGAAGGTCTGTCTGTCATTCTTTTGCATTGCAGTTGCATCTCCTTTGCTCCTCTCCATGTAATGGAGATGAAAAACCATGAGATTTTTCTCTCCCCACAGCACTTGTGCTGCATCTTCTGCCATCTGTCCCCACTGGCCTGGTCCATCCAAGAGACATGACAAGGCTGTGTTTCGTAGTAGTTCTGTATAAAGAGTTGACCATTTCCATGTTGCTGTTTGAGTTTTGTGTACTATGGGAAGGAGACTATATTGTGGATTATCCCAAGAAAGCAAGAGTTTTCATGTAGAGAAGAGTGCTATTGTTAGTTGTATCCATATAAACGTGATTTTGACCTGAAGCTAGTTCTGTTCTTAAGTCCTGGGAGCATGCAAGTGCAACAGCTGTTGATGCAACTGACAATAATTGGGTTTTTTCTGCCCTTTAACTCACAGGTCAGCGCTTTGCACAAATGGAGGAGAAAACTCTTCTAGCCCTCATCCTGCAGCGCTTTTGGGTGGAATCACGTCAAAAGCCAGAGGAGCTTGGTTTATGTGGAGATTTGATTCTTCGTCCAAATAATGGCATCTGGATTACACTGAAGAGGAGACCAAATGCTGGATCAGAATGAAAGGAATTTCAAGTGTTTGCTTCTAAAAGTTTTCAATCTATTTAGACTGAAAAATATTTTAAAATCCAATATATTGATGTCATTCACCAGTTGGTTAAAACTAGTTGTTACTGCTTTATTAAAAAAGATATAGTAATAACCCTAGTTGCTATACTTTTATAGTACTTGTGAACTTCATTTTAATATTTGAAATGCATGTCTTTAAACCCTAAATTTTTGTGCCTTATCTGCTCAGATGAAACTATTCTATTGCCACAGTGCCACAAAAACTTTATGGTAATAACAGCAGCTATGCCTGTGATGTCGTGATCAGCCTACATTTTCCAAGTAACTGGAAATCTTAAGAATTTGTAAGGTTTTCAGGTTTCTTTGGTTCTGAAAAATACAAGTCATAATCTTCTTGGCACAACAGTTCTTTGTTTTTTGGTTTTTTTTTGGTGATGACTGCCTATGAAAAGACCTAGCAAAAATCTCTGATAATTTCACTTTTCCCTGGTAAGCATTTACAGTAGTTTATAAGAAGGGAGTGCTCTGAATTGTTTTTTAGCAAATTGTACCAAAAGTGTAATTCTGTATAACCATAACCATAACTAGACAGCATGCAAATTACACGCAGGATTTCATAACAGAAGCAATGTATTATTACAAAAATTGAGAATGAACTTCTACTATGCCTCAATGGAGACTGAAAATGCATCTGCTGAAATTGCATGCCTGTGTGCAAGTAAATTGCTGATGAATAATTATTTCTTAGCATTAGATCCTCTAAGTTGATCAATCAACTAGATTTTACTGTGCTAGTCTGTAACAGTGAGGGGTGCCGATGGTCAGTTGCCACTATCTTCCCAAAAGCATCTCTGGGGTTGAAGGTGTTCCAGCAGATACACACACAACTTCTCAATGACACTCACACTCACACATCAGGACAGCTTGTCAGCAAGGAGGGGCAGGAGGGTCTCCTGTGTGGGGTTCTGATGGGGTTTATTGCACCCAAACACTGAAGGGGCCCAGCAATAGAAGACAGGGATCAGTTCAGGGGCTGGCTTTTAGTATGGGACAGAGGGAGCTGACTCTCAGGACAGGGCCCAATGGGAATAGGTAAAAGTGCTGCAGAGGAGGGGCAACCAAGAGCGAGTACCAACGGGACAACAGGGGCAGAGCACTGCAGCAAACTGGGGCCAATGGAGAACATTCCAGGGAATAACCACATAAGGAAAACAGGGTGGTCTAGGCTAACAGCCCAATGGGGAGAACAGAACTGGGGTAAATTAACATGAACCTGCAGGGCACCAAGGGGGAAGCCTTTTGACGCGCCATAACTTCTGAGCAATGTCCGGAGCCTGCTGTTGGTCCTTCTGTATCCCTCCCAGGCAGGCCCACAGGCCTCCACCCTAGTCAAAGCTGAAACAATGAGCCAGTGTGCTCTTGCCTTCTAGTGTACTGAAGGCAAATACAGAGTGTTTTGCCAATTGATGTTGAAGGGAAATTACAGTGATGGAATGAAGTACCTGTGAAAGTTTTTGATTGTACCTTCAGGACTGGTCAAAATCTGCTACAGGCCATAAAGCTGTACAGACTCTCCATGACTTTTGCAAGCTCTAAAGAAAAAGCTGGTGCTGAACCAAGCTGAGGTCCTCTAGCTGATCTGGCTTTACTTGTGTCCTATGCTTTGGGGCATGTTGTGTGCATGATGCCTGGTGCCATGCAAAGAGGGGTGCACACCAATAACCCTGCTTGTCTTTATGTTCTTGCCACTTGGCAGTGAGGGATTTTGGTGTGTTGTTGCCTTTAGGTTGTTCTTGGGCTGGGGGCAACCTGCAGAGGGGGACTGGATGAGAAGCTAGTGGTTAAAGCTGTTGCAACTAATATGGACTGGTCCACTCTGATGATTAATGTTACAAAATAAGAAAGGAGTAATCTGTTCTTACTCATTTTGTTGATGTTTACTTATTTTTTCTCTTGTGTGTTTTCACGTGTCCTTTTAAAAACACTTAGTCACCTAATACCTGGAATACTGCTGAACTTTGCAGAATATCATAATAAAGACAAAAGAATTTATATTTGTTCTAAAGAAATTAGAGGTTTCATTTAACCTGCCAAATTCTTTATATTCTGATAACCCTAGTTTTTTTACCATTTTCTGAGGATCTTCTAAAAGAGAGTGTTTACTAGTTAGTTTACATAAATGAAATCACAGATCTTGACAAATAGTCTATAATAACCTTTATTTTACTGTTAAGACAAAAAACTCTTTAAGAATAGTAATACTTGCATTCTTCAGTCTCCTATTTTCAAAGATAGGTTTTATTGCTGTATAATAACAAGAATTTCAGTTTTCAGGGTTGAATCAAAATATTGTCATCTTTATAATGAGATAACTTTTAGACCACCTTCATATGTTAATGCATATAGTACACGACACGTTTTCCAAAGAGATTCTAAATTAAGGAATTATTTCATGCTTTTGGGTATTTGGAAGTGTGAACTTTCAAGGTAAATATGATTAGCATCCAGGATATGTTTTCTCAGGAGATTTGGTATGTAGTTGAAACCTGGAGAGGTACCTCATATCTTAAGCTATGTACTTAAGTTGAGGACTTCCAAGCCAAAGGAAAACTAGCATTACTTCTTTTTCTTTTGTGAGATCTATTTTGTGGAAATAGTTTGTAAGATAGGCCAAATTCTAACAGTTTTTTCCATAAGATATTTTTTATTACTTCTATCTACACTGACCAATTTTTTTCTTGCACTTTGCTTTTGAACCGTGCTCTTCTCATATAATGTGTGTATATCTCCTTTAATTTCCTTATACTCTCCAAAATGGACAAGAAAATAATTGAGACAAAAAGTGGATAAAACTATAATAAGAAACTCATTATGAAAAGTGCATGGGCTCAAATGCTGGCACGAGGATGCCAATGTGAAAAATCCCTTTTTAGTGATGCATCTTTGCCAAGATGAGCACTGATGTAATCCTGTAATCTTTGTGGTCTGAGCTGTTCTGAAATGGTGATGATCTCTTATCTTCTGTTGTGAAAATTGCTTCTGAATCAATCTGACACAACTAAGGGAATAAATATTGAGGAAAACACTGATGAATATATAGGGAACTTCATGCCTGCTGGGTAGATGATAAATACCTTGCATTGTGTAGTGTGCTTATATTAGGTTAAATCACGTGGTATTTGGCTGTTGGTAGTGGTCAGCAACAACCCTCTGGATGTGGGGATTTGTTTATTAGTTTTGTAGGGGGTTTTGTTTATTTTGTTTGTTTTATTGTTTTATTGTGTGTGGGGGTTGTTATTTTCCTGTAGGACTGCGGAATGCAGCACAGCATTGCCAGATTTCCTAATAAAAGAATAGGACAGCAAAATACTGTGTAATGAAAACTGCATGTGTATAGTAGCTGATCTTTTTCCAGAATTCTAGGTATCTGCTGTGGTATTAAGGTAGCAGCTCATCTCTAAACCGAAATATTACAGCTTCTATAAAGATTCTTTTTGAGTGGTGTCAGAAAGGGCACAGCTTTTTACTGGGATGACAGAAATAGAGTGTGTGAGTGTTTCTGGATCATGGATTTACAGCTGTTACGAGGAACACTCACAGCAAACAATGTGTGACCTCCCTCTGTTGGGAGGTTCTGCTTGAGAGCACCTGCAGGTACCTCAGAGGCAGTAGAAATTTCCAGCCTCCTTGACACAAACTGCCTTTTGGCCTCTGAAAGCTGCATCTTTTGGACACATGCAGGAGGTGGAACAGTGGTGCATCCTAGATATCCACCTGCCTTCCTGAATGTAATGCTACTGCTGTAAAAGACAAATCCTCATATATAAATGTTAGTACACTGCTGCAAACAAATCATTTTGCCATGTTTGATCTCACATATCATCTCCTCTTCCAGCAGCTAAGAGTCAGAGCCTTTAGAGAATTTTACCCCAGTTTTCTTCTAAAAATGTGTTGGTGTCACACTCTGGAAAAAATCCCGGTATAGAAGTACCTCAGTTTGTGGTCAGGTCATATTCAGATGACCTTCATGGTCTGCATGGATTAAAAACTAAATTAACCCACTTTCTAAACCAAAAAAAACCCCATACATCTGAGATTCTTCTGAAAATGGGAGCCTCTTAGTTATACTCTGCTAAGTATAACTCTATCTTTTGTTCAACAGATGAACTTTTCTATTTGATGCCTGCAGTATAACTTGTGGAGATATTAAGTGTTCATTGAAATTACAAAATATTTTTTATCAAAGAAAGGCAAAAGTTATCAGTTAGCAAAAGACTCAGCTAGCATTTGGCATATGCCCAAATGACCTCATTCCAGACTAGTAATTGAGGGACACATCCCACGTGCTCAAGAGTTACTGTTTGACAGTTTACAGGCCTTTATCAAGATACTGTGGCTCTTCAGTGTACATTGAAATACTCTGTCTTCTCTGATATCTAACAATAACCAGCATCAAGTCCTTTAGGTCCAAAAAGTAAGGCCTTGGGCAGTAATGTGATTTTCTATTTATAAAAATAAATGGCATATCTGATTATAAGAAAAAAAATCAAAGAAGACCTCTGAAATAGCAAACTCATTTGCTAGTTGTTGTTTAATATTTGCAACTGTCTTCTATTTCTTTAATATGATCCTGAATTTTGTTTGAATTGATTTCTTATTTGACATCTGATTAGCAATTTTTTTTGGGCTCTGTTTCCAGGAAGATTATTGTTGACATGTAATTTCAAGATATGGAACCACAAAACTGCTTTTATTTTGATACAATACACAATGCTGCACTATTCAAAAATCAGTAAATTATTCTATCCAACTTTTTGCAGCCATTTTAGGTCACATCAAGCCAAACAGAAGATTCTGCCCTAGTGAGACAATGGATTCTTCACCCAGTTAATGGCATCCTGACTCAGATGAAAAAAACTCTAGATTGCTGATTGTAAGAAGAAAAGATCAAGATTTAGATTTAGTTTGTTTTAACAGCATTTAATATTTTATTTCTCTCTCTCCTTTGTCCTATACCTAGAGAAATCCATGAAGTTCTTCAAAATATTGGTTGGTTGGTTATTTTCTTTCCTACTGGAGCATTCAGGTTCATGACATTATTACAGTATCCTCATTCAGATGGAAAGGTGTGCATAAAGCCAAATCGAAATGAGAATCTCGGTTGTTCCTACCATACTGGTGCCTTTCTTCCCTCATTTCCTCTGAGAAATGTTATTTGCTTCACATCACAACCAGTGGGTGTTGCCTCATCACAGAGAGTAGATCCTCTTCAATGTTGAAGCTGTTGCACTGCCAGGGAGATGTCGTTTTAAAGAACTTGTTTAGTCTGAAGCAGGTTTTGTTTAACTACTAAGTCAAAATGAAGCAGAGTCAAACAGAAGCAAACTCTTCATTGTATTTTAGATTATTCAAATAAATTTTGAACTTGGATCATCAAAAATGTTTCCGTTTATAAAAATGTTTTGATGAGCTCTTTTATTTCTGCTATCTGAATTACTGAGCCCTATATGCAACATCCTATTTTAGCTAATATTTAGAATATTGATAGTTAAATTGACACAATGAGAGAATTAAGACCAATAGTAAGCTTATATATCAAGCCTTTATGAGCCCAAGGAGTATTTGATGGTTTTGGCCTTCTGTGCCCTTTAAATTTCTAACTTTTCTCCTAGTTTAAATCATATCTTTGGACTTCAGAGAAGCTCAGGAAACTTATACCAGCTGAGAATTTGTCTCAGCATATTTTGTAATTTGTCCTATAGTAAATATGTTCTATAATAAACAATAACTCACTCATCAACATCGAGTCCCTAATAAATTTTTTCTCTGTACAGAAGTATAACTTTGTTGGTTTGAGCAACAGCACAGCAGTGTTAAATGGGAACAGTCATGTAAGTAGCAGGCCCAGTGAAAGAAAAAGCTTTTATTTTCCAAAGTGAGCGTGCTCAATATGCTTCTCTTTGAATGGCATTTCTGCCTTATATCTGAGCTTCACCATCAAATCCAACTGATGCCCTTACAGATGTAATTAAAATGACGTTTGGTTTTAGAAAGAGTGATACTGAAATTTGAGAGCTGACACTTTAAGGACATATTTTTTCTTCTTTTTTATTTTTTTCTCCACAGTAGTTTGCTTCTGAAACAAACAGCCATCACCAGAAGATGCTCCTTCCTCAGACAAAATTCTAAAATATAGACAATGGATTATAGAAATGAAATCTTATAGAAACTTCTGATGAATGTGGGTATGACTATGTGTTACATGATCTTGGTAAAATTTATGGTCAATCTGCTCTGTTTTTCTGCTTATTTGAATGGTGTACTTTACTTTTCCAAAAGGGTATGATTGGAGATTTTTTTTTTCTGTTTGTTTTGTTTTTTTTGCTCGTGTTTTTACTAAAACAGTAATAAACTGGAATAACTGCCCAATATCTGACATGGAAAGCCCATACAAGAAATGAAAAGTGAAGAAATTAAGTTCTTGGACAAAAGTTCTAATCCATTTGTGCCACCAATCAAAATGCACAAACCCACACAAAGGCAAAATAATTCTTTAAATTGAATATTAATATATGTTGAGCAAACAAAAAATGGTAGGTTCAACTAACTTTGTTTTTAAATATTCAGATACAGGTAGATTTTGTGATTGCTTCCAGTGACAATGAAAATTCTGTAATTTGATATAGAGGTCAAAATTTTTCCAGGGGTTTAAAATATTATCATTTTATAGGGGAGAAAAGAGAGACTATGTTGCGTAAGTGTGGTTATACAGGATCAATGGCAGTGTGGTGTGCATGACAGATGTTCTGAAAATGTGTTCCAAGGTCAGTAGCAATATTGACAAAAAGAGTACCCATTCAAAGTAAATATTAAAGATGAGTTAGCATTGCAGGTAGTAATATTTAACACAAAGTGTTGAC
>VYXF01005518.1:416524-480534 GCA_013397295.1 Polioptila caerulea | reverse complement strand
TTTTTTTTTTTTCAGTTGAGTGCAAACCTGATCCATGCATCCAGACTTACTATGTGTTCAGGTATGTAATCATTATTCCAGCTGGTATTCAGTGAAAGGTTTTCGTAGCAACAAGACAGTGTAAATTGGAGTACTTATGGCTTGTGTTTTGTGGTTAATTTATTTCACAGTTTAACTTGTTGCATATGAAAAAATTTTAGAATTCTTTTGGCATATGAAGCATGAGTGTGCGTAATTCATTTGCTGCCTTGATAACAGTATTTACTAAAGTGTCTGGAGAGTTCGTGTTAGCAATGGCATATCAGTAGAATATAGTTCCCAGTCTAAGCAAGAATATTCTGCTGTTAAAAGGTACACCAAAACAGCATGTCACAGCTACAGTTATAATTTTCAATGTAATTTTGAAATAATGATGAAAAAGTACAAGTATAAATCAGTGTTAGCCTTACCAGTGCTTTATAAAGCTGATTATACACCCTGTACTGAACATATCCTAAAGAATGATTTTGTGGTTTTTAGGATGAACTGGATTTATCGGACTTTTTATTTCATTTTCTTACTTGCTTCCGTTTACAGTGGTAAGTTAATATATAATCATTGAGATTTACACACAGCATAGAGCAACTCTTGTAGAGGGTAGAAGAACAGTAACTGCAGTCTGCTCTTGAGAGAGCTGTTTATTCTGCTGTATTTCGTTTAGTTAAGTCTGGGTAACTGGCATAACCCTATTGTCTGACTGGGACCTTTCCTCGGGGCTTTACTGACACTGTCCTGCCACCGCCTATTCTGTCACCCCTCCCAGCCCACATAGGACCATGCCACAGGCAGTTTTGTCTGAAGGACTGGGACTGCATCCACACTGTAACTGTGAAATTGGTGTGATGGTCCATGTTCTGTGCCCAATGGCAAGGTTAGTAAGCAGCAGCTGGGGAAGGAGGCCTTTTTGGGGGTGTAGGAGGCAGAGTAATGCATTTCATCCTGTGTTAATGATTTACTTTGTTCCTTTAGCAAAAGTTAAACTACAAAAGGTGCATTGTGCTTCTCTGAAATTCCCTTTCCTGATAAATTATAACTAAGGCCTAACACAGGTGTAAGTTCAGTAATGTATTAACTGTTTTCTCCGAGAGCAGTTAGGTAACAGCTTTTTAGCAAAATCTAATAGATAAATGAAGTATTATTTTAGAAAATATTTTACCTGGTTTTAAGTCTCAGCAAAACTAAAATCTTGGAAAATTTATGTGGTGGAGAAAACATTTTAATTAAATTAAAGTGTTCAGAACTGGCGCAATTTTACATGGTGCTTAGTTTTACAGCATAAATAATTTTTTTGGGTGTTTATTTATGCTAGAAGAAGATAAATTGGATCCAAAATATCTGATACAGTAGATAATTGCAATATTCTTTTTTTTTAGCTCTAGAATTCTCTTGGTGTATTCTAAGAATTGAAAATGTTTTTCTGTTAATGACAAAGCTGGATAAAGAAATGCTACTGAGGATAATAAATACCATTTTTTAGAGAAAGAGCTTGAAAGTATATATATATATAACCAGAGAACTTGGATGTTTATAAAGTCTAATTTTTTACCAATAAGGATTTAACCTTTGAAAGATATTTGCACATCTAGCACGTATCTAATAATCTTTAATTATAATTTTTAAAAAAGTATATATATTATATCTGTGTACAGGAAACCCTGAATTGTCAAAGTATAGTTTATAATCATATTAACAAATAAAATCCACTCATAGTCTTTTAAAACTGTCAAATCCAATATCATATTACCTTTTGTTTTCATTTTAAATATCACTTGATACAATATGATCACTCTGTAGTAACACATTAAGCCACAAGGTAAAATGTTTTCAGTAGGGTTTCCCTCCAGTCTGTAAAAACCACTTCAATAGATGCAGGAATAAAAATCACCATTTTATTAGTTTGCTACTCCTTTTGGAGGGCAAATTCAAAAAGTGGTCTCCTGTGCAAAGACAGCTCTCTTGTGTGTTTTAATACAGAGATCTTAGAGCCCTAGGACAAACTACCCTGCTTCTCCACTACAGCGGACATTCAAGACCCCCAAGAGTCTTGAGACTGACAGGACCCAAGAGAATGGCCTGAAGCTCTGTCAGGGGAGGTTTAGGTAGAAAAACCTTCTTCACCCAGACAGTGGTTGGGCACTGGAACAGGCTCCTCAGGGAAGTGGTCACCACACCAAACGTGAGAAAAAGTGTTTCAAAAAGTGTTCGAAAAACATTCTTGGGCATGTGGTATAACTCCTGGGCATGGTCCTGTGCAGGGCCAGGAGAGGGTCTCAATGGTCCTTGTGGATCCCTTCCAGCTTAGTGGTTCTGTGATCTTACAAGTGCCTTGATTTTGAAAGATGGGAGTCGCTTGCTGCTCAGGGACCTTTGCAGCAGAGCTCTGCAGTGTGGGTGGTTGCCATTACAGAGTTCAGTATGTCATTCAGAGTTAAGATGTCCTACAGATGCACAGTAGTTGTACAGCTCATTTTTACTCTAGACTGTTCCTGAGACACTATTCCTGTAACAGTATTTTCTTCATTGTGAAGAAGGTTTGGGGGGTTCAAGGTGGAGTGTGAGAGAGCTGAAGGTCTATGAAATGCTGGGAGCCATTGAGGCTGTGCACAGTGGCACCACCTGTGACTCTGACCTCAGAGGATCCCTAAAAGTAGGATTGTCTTTACGTAAAACTTTCTAACTCCTTTTGGTCTCTTCACTTCCTCTTCCTGGTTTTCCTCATAATGATGTTCTGTACTGGTCTCTCTTAGGAGAGGCTTCTGCTGTTCCTAAGATTTGCCATGAGAAGGCACCTTCCCCCTCCACCATGCAGATCTGCCTTGTGGCCCATCCAGCTTCTTGGGTTTCTATATGGGCTCAAGCTGCCCTGCTCCAGCATTGAGTATGAGGCAGGGAACAGAGGGAGACACCCTAGATGGTATTATTTTTGCTGGAGAGAAAAGATGAGACTCTCAGAGGAACTGTGCTACTCACCCCGCTTACCCACTTTTCCTTACAAAAGCCTGTTTTAAAAGCAAGATCAATGACAAAGAGGAGCAGTGGCTTCACCCTCTCCCGGTGAACTGGGTGTTCCCATCTCTAATAATTGACAATTCTGTTATTTCGTGTCAGAATGTGTGACTCAGGTCTATGAAAACACATTCTTCCAAGGAGGAGACCTCACTACAGTTTTTACACCGACTGCCAATTACTGCCAAATAGTGTGTACTTACCATCCTACCTGTCTGCTCTTCACCTACTTGCCAGCGACATGGACTGGAGATCCTGCAGAAAGGTAGAGTGTTCATGTACTTGTGTCTTTTGCTGGTCTCCTGTGAATAAAAACCTAGTAACATTTTGACAGAACACAGGCATCCAGGGAAAGGTGCAGGGTTGCCATAGAAAACAGGGTCACGTATCTCTAAAATTGGTGATCTAAGAGTAATTCCTTGAATTCAAAAGGTTAAATTTGACAACATCCAATTTTTTACACTGACACACCAGCCCTTCCAAGGAAAGAGAACTGACTCTGCACTCCCTCCTCTAGACCACATATTTATTGTTGAGAGACAATGTGAAAAACTTCACATCACCAATGATCCCCTGTACTGTGCCCCATCCTTTCTATTTAGCATATTTTTCTCACAATTAAGAATTTCTGAGAGAATGAGTTTGTCTTCTCTATGGTCAGTGCATATCTGTCTTCCAAACCCTGGGCTCTGCTTCTCATTTTATTCAGATCTCTTGGAGCTCCCACAAGCACAAAATATTCTCATCTGCCACCAGTGCCGACAAAGTGTGTAAGGCTTGACCCTATTTTTCTTCCAATTCCACTTGTCAAAATTTTCATGCTGAGGGATGTTGGATAGGCTGCATTTCACCTGAGAAAGAGTTATGAAAGTCTGTGTTGTAGTACAAAAGCTGTGAATTGCTGCATTTTAAAACACAGGTTCTCCTGCTATTTAAAAGACAGCGATACAGAAATGCTGCCGAAGGTGGATATGGAAGGAGCTATCTCTGGACATTCCTTAAAGCAGTGTAACCAAATTAGTGGTAAGATATGGTTATTCACATGTATGTATTTTATGCTCTGCATTTTGTAGCAGCTGTTAAAAAATTAGCATTTTGGAAAAAAGAATAGAATCAGGGAAGCAGCCAAGCAGTGATTTGTGTGTTCTTTGCCTCTCACTTTCAACCACAGGTAACAAAAACACCACTGGTTTTACTCTTCACGCCCACCTATCCACCACCCAGGCTCCCCAGATGTGGTAACAGGGAAATCATGCTCCTGCAGTCACTGTTTCATTTGCTAGAGGCAGATGGCAGTCTGTGCTTTAACTGCTGACTCCAGTTCTAAAGATTAATTTACTACTACAATTCCACTCCAGAAAGTGGCTCATATGGCACATGTCACCCTGCTTTATAACTCTGACATGCAGATGTTCAGCAAAACAATGGTGCATTGTCACAAAGTAATGCTAGTACTTTTGTGATTCTGTGTAATAATTTTTTAGCAGCTGCATCTTTTAGGGTATATGTCCTTTACATGAAGACTTAATGTCAGCATGCCATACTTGCAAGTTATCACCAGGCATATTAAAAGCCTTTTAAATGTGTTATTTTATGTATATTTCAAATTTGCACTGTCGTAATGATGTCACTAAAAGGAGATCAACTTTAGGCATAGCATGGTACTTTAGAAAAACAGAATAAGGAAGAATATAGTTATTCACTTCCTGCCTTTGAGGACAAATAGTGTCTTAGGGATTTCAGGCTAGTTCTTCAGTTGTATTGGTATAGCATCTCAACATGGCAGGACTAAGTGGGTTTTTATGCAATTTTATGCAAACTATTATCAGTAAGTTGTGCTTGCTTTTGCTTGCCACTTGCCCTTCAGAGCAGTCAGGCCCCTTGAAAGCTCTTCCCTGCCAATAAACCTTCATGTTTGCATTTCTAAGTATCTTGAAACAGAAAAAGAGATTTCAGTGAGATGTTATTCTTTATGCTATTTAGACTAATTAATATCCCTGAAATTACTCTAGAATCAGACTAAAATGAAAATCTATCTATATACATTTAAAAATGTCTCCAATCATTGGCTGACTCTTGTTCTGTGAAATGACCTTCATTTCAAACCCCATAGCTGCAATCCTCCTTCTGTGGAATGTAAATGTAATATTACTCAAGTGGGAAATGTCTGTTGCTTATGAGGACAGAATTTGCCATTTAAACTGCTCTATGAATTTGGAAATGGGAAAATATATTTTAATATTGATTCTGAGTTCTTGCTTTGTTCATCCTGGTCTCAGTCGGCCACAGTGGTTAAAGCCCCTCTCTCATGAAGGCAGAGACACTGTCAAACCTGCCAGTTTTTCCCTTTGCAATGAGGTACTACACTAAACCTACATTTCTGATTTGGTGCTAGATCTATGTATAAAGTATGATATAACTGAAGTGAGTGTGGGATGTGGCATCTGGATTATGAGGGCTGTGTCATACAAACTGCTATTTTTTGGGCAATTTGGGGCACAGGATGGGGAAGAGAATAGAAGTACATTTTCAGAACTTGGTCTCTCTTTCTTCACAGCTTGCAGCCCAGATGTCCATGTAGGACTGGATATGGAAGGGAATATTTTTGATATTTCTATGGCTGACAGCTATCAAGAGTGTCAAAAACGATGCACCAATGACAACCGTTGTCAGTTTTTTACATATGCCTCTGAAATATTTCACAATGCAAGCTTTTGGTAAATACAGGTTGGATTCATTCCCTTGGACAGCACTGTGCCTAAGTATATTAAATATCAGAGCACTCTAAGGTGCAAGAATTTACTCAGGAATATTCAATTTATTCCTCCTTGCAATGTATTTTCATACTTACAGGTAGGAAAATATCAATAGCAAATTTGTTTTCATTTGTCCATTGGTGAGAAAGATGAACTTGATTATTACAGCTCTGAAAAAACCCTAAAATCCTCTGAAGATACTGAAATGCAACTTATATTGATAGCTGTGCTGCATTTTTGCTCTGTTCAATCTCGGTCTGCTTATTGTTCTGAGAATAGCATCATCAGGCTTCCAGAGAAATTATTTCGTTTTGATGAGACCTGTTTTTGAGCTCCTTATCTGCTCAATTTTGCAAGTTAAACATTGTTCAGCTAGCTCTGTTCAGCATTTGAACTCTGTTCTGGAGGTTGGAGATTGTTCTGGCCCATGGCCAGACCATGCAGAATGGTATGAATTGTGGGTTGAGGAGAGTGGTTTAGCCCAAGGAAGAAGACCTTTTTTCTTACCACTTTCTTTACTCTTTGTCATTCAGTAAAAAATGCTTCTTGAAACATACCAGTGTAGGAACTCCAACCAATATAAAGGTGCTTGATGAGGTTGTGTCTGGATTCTCTCTAAAGCCATGCCAGCTCTCTGAATTAGGTAACTGTTTAAAATCTCTGATTCTGTTTAATTTTAAGGGTCATGTATCCTGAAATGCAATCTGTCACTGACATGTAGAAATGTTTCATTATGTAGAATAATTCCAATATAATCTTATTCTCAAAATATAGTTAGTACACTCAAGGACAAAGGAGGTTCATCTCTCTTTAATTTTTTCTTATTATCATTTGTCTTAGAAAAACAGTTCCCTTCTTTAAAGATCTAAAGGATTCTTTCATAAGATGAGCTTGATGAAATTGTATGTTATCTTTGTATCATGGATACAAGCCCATCAGATTCAAAGATCAGTGGATATATAAACCTTTCTACATTCTGTTTGTATACTGTGTATGCACTTGAAAATTTTTGATTTTATTACAGCTGGCTAATAGGAAAGGATATATTACGCACTTTGTGGGTGATTTATGATGAAAGCAAAAAGTCTATTCTTCCTGCAATCATTACTCAGACGAAATTCCCAAGAGTCTGAAATCAAACAGTGTGTATCAAACCTTCTTATTCTCAACTGAAACATCTTTCCTTTTTTCTTTTTATTTTTTTCAATTCTATCTCCACTTTGTATTACTGTGTGATATTTTCCCTTCTTAATGACGATGACGTTATTCTGCTTTCATATAGCCTTATTTTATCTCACAGATAATCTCGTTTTCCTGGATAAATCACATTTTGTAGAGAATGTATCAGTGCTTGGGTTTATTGCTGGGCAGCACTGGCACAGCATCAGCACTCTCTCCTCAACAATTCATCAAAAATCTGGGGGTGGGCAAGATCTTGTGAGGGAATACAACTAGGTCAGCTGACCCAAACTACCCACAGGGACATTCCGTATCATATAATGTCAGCTCAGATATAAAATCTAAGGAAAGGAGGGGGAAGGGTGGGCATTTATTATTTACAATGCTTGCCTTCTGGAGCAACCGCTACGTGTGCTGAAGCTCTGCTTCTCAGGAAGTGGTTGTATATCACTTGCTGAAGGGATGTAGAAAATAAAATTATTGGGTTTTTCCTCTTTGCTTGTGTGTGTTCAAATTTTTGCTTTTGCTTTAGTAAACTTCCTTGTTTCAACCTATGAGTAATTTTCTGTCTCATTTTCCCCCATGCGTCCAGCTGGGAAGGGGGAATGATAGAGTGAGTTGCTGGGTACCTGGCATTCAGCCAAGGTTGACCCACCAAAGTCCTTTTTTTGTGCCCAACATGGACTTTTCATATAAACAGTCTTTACCTGAAACCACAAGTTCTCTGGCTTTTACCCTTCTGATTTTCTCCCTGATCTTACTGGTGGGGGAATGAGTGAGTGGCTGCATGGGGCTTGGATGTTGGCTGGTAAAACAATGACATGATGTGAAAATCAATCTTGTTCCTGCCTTTCTTTCCCTGCTTTCTGTGTCTTGTGAAAGAAGCAAGAGCAGGTAAGAGAGAGAAGAAATAAATTGTGTGATCATAGAAGCCTAGACAGCACTAGTGGATCAAGAGCTCATCTAAGGAGGTGACCTGCCCTAATCTCAGACAGATCATCTATACCTATCTGGGCAGAGATTTGTAGAATGTAGTCATAAAACCTCAGTAATGTCTTCTACCTTATTGTTTAGTCAATATCTGAAATAGGTTTATTTCGATATTTGTTTGAGGTTTTTTTCTGACTTTCATTTTGTGCCTTTGCCTCCCTGACTGTATTCTTATGCACACACATTATTACACATGCATAGCAATTTGTCTGTTTTCTGCCCTTTGCAAAGTATCTTCCTTGAGGTCACTGAATGTTGAGCAAATGATCACTGAACATGATCCTTGAGATCGTGAATTAGCTTCCCTGAAGTTTCAGATCCACTTTTTTGCTTTAAATGTAATTTCCTTTGAAATTATCCATTCTTCTGAATGCTATTTCCCCTTAACATGGGATCTTATCTACTAATTGCAAGAGTTAATTGACTCTAATTTTCTACATTTCTGATTATAATTTTTTACTGTTCTTACTTTGTAATTATTGCCCAGTATTGTTGTCCTTTTTTGCGTAGTTTTTTTTTTTAAACCTCGTCAAATTAACAGGATTCACAGTAAGCTCTGCCTCTTTTTAGTTTCCCTTTCTGTAGTAAGATGTTCCCAATATATTTCTATAACACACTGTGCAGAATTCACTTGGTTGCTGTACTTTCTCAACAGCTCAGGTTCTCTGCTGCCACCAAATCCTCTCTTTTGGATCATTTCACAATTTTGTTATCTCTGCAGCTTGATAGGTTCAAGAAACATTCTCTGTGCCCATGCTTCCATTTTTTGTTTTTAAATTCCTGCACTAGGATTCTAACTGGGACTTCAAGTATTTCTTTGGAGAAGGATACTCATTAATCTCTTTTTAAACAGGCTAGTATTTCCTGTAACCTCTATATCCACTGTCTGGTTTTGTAAACTATCCTGCCAGGCCTCTGTTGTGTTATTTTGGCCATGTCAGAGGGCAGCACTCCTACTTACTCTGCCTACTCTTCAAATAGTGAAAGAAGTGTTAAGAAGATCATCACCTTATTCTTTTCCTAGTCTTCCCATGAACCTGATATACTCATTGAAAATTAATTTAAATCTTTCCCTATTAAATTAGCAAATCTCTATTTTAACATGTAATTTCTCTTTTCCTCAATATGAATGTTATCCCTGCAGTGCTCTCCATGTCTTTACATATTCAAAAATATTCTTGAGAAATAGTTTTTGGTTAAAATGTTGTGTTACCTTTCCAGTTTATCAATCATGGAAGGGAAATGGGAATAATCTGTAAATCTCAATATTTTGATGACATATAAAAGTTTTTGGAATTTTGATATTTTGTTCTTATTTTATACAGATTGTCAAACGGACATTTTTGAAGATCAAGTGTTTTTAGGAATTAATATTACAAGTTTTTTCACTCCTGATATTTCTGTCTGCCAAACTATTTGTACATATTTTCCAAAGTGCTTGTTCTTTACATTTTTTACCAGGATATGGCAAATAGAATCTCAAAGGTGAATATAACAGTTAAATGATATTATCTATGTAGATTATTTAAAATTTATTTTTTAAAAACACAGAGTCTGTTTTAAAATTCTAATTTCTTATATGTATGTATATTTATGTTGAAAGGCTATTTTCAGTAAAGCACAGCTATTTATGGGTTTTGTTCATAAGTTTATAATTTCCTGTGGGCATTTCAACTGTTTTCCAATATGATCAGGGCTTTTGTACTGTGGTTGTGTATCTGGTCTTAATCTGAAAAGAATTATACGTGTCAAAAGCACAGTGAGCCTCCAGATTGTTTTAAAAACTTTAAGCTGAATTTTATGACATTATCAAAAGAGCCATCTGGTTTCCTGGCAGGATGAACTTGAAAAGATTTTTCAATTGAGTTAATGGCTTAAAAATATTTCTATTTCACTTTCTTCTTTCATACTTGGTAGTGAGAAAAGTTAAAAATCAACGTTCCAAATCAAAAGAATAAAGTTTCAAAGGAATTTCAGGGTGAAATTTTTTAAAGCTGAAATGGCATGCATCATCTAAAGTCACCTGTTCTATATATGTATAAATACTGTACCACCTTTAGTAGTATAGTTGTATGGCATTTCACAGCACTCCAAAGATTGACTCAATTTAGTGTGAACTAGTGAACTTAGTGAATGCATTTTCATAAGAAATACTGCTACAGATTGAGACTTGGGAGAATAGAGTGTATTTAGGAAAGAACCTTCTTTTGCCAGTACCTAGACAATTCTTTTTAGGATGTGAGAACAGGTTTAGTTATTGTGAAAAATACTTCCTTTTAGAAATCTTTGCCTTCTGAAGACATCAACAAGTGGAATTCCAGAGGGACTCATATCACAAGAAAATGCTGTATCAGGCTTTGGCCTCCTAAATTGCAGAAGACCTTTTCCTGGTAAAATAAATTAAAATAAAAATACTAATTTTGAATTAATCTAATGAACAACTTTCTGATGCTTTGAATGTAATCATTCTTACAGCCTGCAATTCTCGCACTTACACGCATATGGATTTTTTGGGAGATGAACTTAATGTCACTTACACTAAAGGACACAGAGCCTGTCAGCAGGTTTGCACAGACATCATCCGCTGCCAATTTTTTTCCTACTCTCTCCTCCAAGGTTCATGCAATGCAGAAGGGTGAGATATATTTTTTAAAATGTTCAGAGTTTGCTGAAATAATCATTCCAGAGATGTGGTGAGGGAGTAATGTATGTGTTGTTCAGTGAAAAAAATGCAAACTAAATGTTTGCATTATTTCATTGGCAGAAAGTGCAAGTGTCACCTAAGAATGTCCTCAAATGGATCTCCAGTGAAAATAGTACATGGGCCAGGAAGTATCTCTGGATATTCACTAAGATTATGCAAAAAAAAAGCCAGTACTGGTAAGTAAAACTTCTATTATGAAAAATAGACTGCTTCCCTGATTTCAGTGTAGGAGGCCACACCATATTTTTTTTAAGTGGTTGAATTGTCCCAGTTGTCATTGGGTGATCGTGTAAAGTTAGAGTGCTCTGGAAAAATGAAGTCACTCAGGTCTTCACATTGTAAATGCCAGGACAGCACTGAGACTTTGGTTTTAATAGACTTTATGATCATAGACCATGAAAAATGTATCAATAGGCAATAGCTTGTGCCTATTCAGTGATCAGCATTAGTCTCATCTTTATTTTTTATTGGTGAATGCAAGTTGTCTTTAGGCTCAGTTTTAAATTATTTCTGTAGTGTGTATGCAGCATTCTGCAAGGACAATTAGGATTGTTGGTGGGACGGACTCTTCCCCTGGTGAATGGCCCTGGCAGGTCAGCTTGCACGCCAAGTTGTCTCGCCAGAGGCACCTGTGTGGGGGCTCCATCATCAGCAACCAGTGGATTCTCACAGCTGCTCACTGTGTCACAAGGTGAGGCCTAAATGTAAATGTACAAATTAGCCCCAAATTTTAACCCTGGCATGCAAGATAAATTGAGATCTGCCTTTCAGGATAATAACAATGAGAACTAGAAATAGACAAGCGGCTTTAATGTAACCAGAAGGTGAAATTGTCAGGTAGACATTTAGTTTTTTAATGTAGCTAGAACTCCATACTTTGTTCCTTTCTAGTATTGTACTGCTGATGCTAAATTATTTTAATGAATCTAGAAGGTGAAATTCTAAAGCAGACAACAAATACCTTCTGAACCCTAGACACTCATAAGGTACAAGTTTTTTCTTACTGTAATACTGCATTAGGTTATTTAGTCACAAACTGATTATTTGTCTTTTTCCCTCAGTCTAGAGAACCCCAACATTTGGCGTATTTATGCTGGTATTTTGAGACAATCAGAAATAAATGAGGATACTCCCTTCTTCAAAGTGGAAGAGATTATTATTCACTCTCAGTATAAATATGCACAGATTGGATATGACATTGCTTTAATGAAACTTGCTAAGCCTATGAATTTTACTGGTACGTAGTATATTGCAGAGGCATTGTGAAAACGTGCAGGAAGACACAGGGCTGGCATTGCTATGGCAGTGCCTGACACCTGGCTGGCTTCCTTTAACATGCAGTTACTGGGGTTTGAGGAGAATCTCTTCTGTTGGCTGCCAAAAGATAATGGGTGGCTTTCATTTATGTGCTGGGAGTGGTACATAGTGTAAGGGGCAAAGCATAACATGTAGGCTGTCTTCAGGGGTTGTGTCGGTGCCCACAAAACCTTACTGTTGCAGTTGTCTCTGCCAGACAAACCAATATTTTCTCTCATTCTTTAGATTTTCAATTACCTATCTGCCTGCCATCAAAAGAAGACACTAACATATTTTATACTGACTGTTGGGTAATTGGATGGGGTTACAGAAAAGAAAAAGGTACAGAGAAATACTTTTAAACAGTGAATTTTTGCATTTTTATAATTAATGTATTTGACAAAAAAAAACACCCTTCTCTACAAAAAGAAAAATCTGCTCTCTTCTTAGCTGCCAGTATTCCTTCTAGACAATACTTTAATATCATTTTTTAATTAGGATTGATTTTTGTTAAGACACCATAAAACATAAATGAAAGATATATGAAGTTATCATTAAATATCTCCATGCTCTGACACAATAATTAATTTTATAAATTGGTTCAATAGTTTGAAATATCTGAGAATTCAATTTTAAATACATCTGGTACAACACTCAAATGCCCTTCCTTAGATTCTAGCTTAATCTACTGGCAAGGCCCAGTACATATCTGGGTTTTGCACACTCTTTTGTATTTTTTCCTAGCTGAAAAAAGGCAATAGATTTACCACTGAACTGTTTTGAATTACAATCTGCACATAACCCATGGTGTTTTTTTATATGATTGTATTCATATGACTTTATAAATTGGAGATTGAAGTATGTTGCTTTTCTTATTCTGAAGATTGATTATAGACCATGGCAATGACTTGTGTTTTGATAGTAGATGAGACTTGAACTCTGATTTTATATGGAGGCCCAAAAGGTAGGCCAAAAAGCTCTTAATTATCAGGCTGTGGTTTTACATCTATTTATTTTTTTTAATGTGTATTTTTTATATGTTTATATAAATGTTTATGCACCTATTTAAAGAATTCCTTTTCCTTTATACACCTGCCTATCTGAAAGTTATAGTTCAATGTGAAATCTAACAAATTTAGGCAATTACTGTATAGACAAATTTCTTGTTAATTGCTAGAGAAAAGGCTGCTTTAAATACTCTTGTTTAGTCTATGTGCAAATGTGTCCATCTTAAAAACTACTAGGATAAAGAGCAGCACAGATTTGGCAACTGGGAGATTCCAAATTTATTGCAACACTTTACTAGGAAATAATAGTTACTAACACAAAGCAATGCTAACAGCAATGCTCCAAGGGCCAATGTCCTGAGAGCCACTCACATATGAGCATTCTTTGCACATCACAAGGGAGTTTTGAAGCTTTTCCAGTCACGAGAAAGAAGATGGCATCGTAAAAGCATTTAGATTAGAAGACAATTCACATTGTTTGATAACACAAAGAAAGGAAAATCAGTGTAATGAACATCTATTAACATTCTAGAAGCAGTGACCTCCCGCTTTGTAATATCAGTGTATGGGGATTTCTGGAGTTGAATTTTAACCTGTATTTTACTGGAACCAAACGCATCTCTGCTCATATTGCCTTCTATATAGGTCGGGTACAAGATATTCTTCAAAAGGCTCCTGTTCCCTTCATGTCAAGAGAGGAATGCCAGGCAAGGTACCGGAGGCGTAGGATAGGTGACAAAGTGATCTGTGCTGGCTATGATGAAGGAGGAAGGGATACTTGTAAGGTAATGACAAACAGTAGTGTGCAGTTATATATTCCAATATATAACTACATAATTATATATTTCAATATATAACTATAATTCCATACGTTCAAATATATAAATGAATACTACAATTATTTTTAATTGTTATTAGAAAAGTATGAATATCAATAGACCTCTTAATTGACTCGTCACTTTTGGTTGTCAAAAGCACTGAAAGCCAAAGTATATGGAAAATATTTCTTATATGTAATTGAAATCTTTAGGGATAGATTCCATGGACGGGAAACTCTGCGTGTGGATGTATAGATATCCATTTAGGGAATAAAGCAGTGTTTCTTCAGACTATCAGAAATCCAGAGAGTGCAAGTATAGTACCTTGAAGCAATTCTCCACTAAGAGCAGATTTCCTATGTGATTTCTTTTTTTTTTTTTTTTCATTTTTTTTATTTCTTGGTAGGAAATACAGTACATAAAATCTTATTTTAAAGCATCCACTGTGTATAAACCAGAAGGGAGGGTGCTAGCAATGCTATTAAAATGCATGGGGAATAGAAGGTGAAAAACAAACCGTGAAAACTGCTCTGTTCATAATTAGAGTTGAAAATGTCACAATAGCATGAATTCCATGAGCCAAATTCTCTGCTCAAGAGTAAACTCACGCACTTTGCCAGTTTAAATATTCTGAGTTAATTTCTGCAAGAAGAAAATGGTCTGATTATTAATATTAAATTCTCTACCAAATACAGTTTTCACTGCAAACATTTAACTCTTAGTAATTGTATGCTGAAATGTTACTTTTGCTATGATTTCTCAGGAATAAAAATGGAGCTGGGAAGTAATTTTTCCTCTATGCCAATAAGGCTTTCTTTATCTGATAAAGCTTGTACAGCTTAACAGAATATGGAGATGCAGTTTTAAAAAATTACACACTTGCTGTGTAATTATAACACCTTCTCTAAGGAATCTGGTGTTCAGAAAGGAATAGGGAAAAAACCCACAAAGGTGTTTTATCCTGAGTGGGACAGAGTCACTCAAACAAGATAAGGCATGTAGAGAACTGAGATACTAAAAACATGGTCAAAAGAAAAAATACTGCCAAATTGGCTGTTTTTCTTACTTGCATACATATTTTTTCATTGAGTTTTAAATCACTGTATGTAGATAAGTTAATAATTATTAAAAAATAAAAAAACCCAGTAGTTATGAACCTTCATGGGAAGAAGAAATAGTTTGCAATGACTATTTAGAAATCAATTTACCAAACAATCAGAACACCTGCTTCAGTCCTCTCTTAATTAGTCCTAACTGAAAGTGGTTGAAATTTAGGCTCTTATGCTGGTGGTTATGTTGAATGATGCTGATTTTATCCAAGGCTTTCTTTGTGATAGAAATACTGATGAGGACTCTTCCTTGCATGCTCTCTCTTTCTGTTCTGTGACACAGGGAGATTCAGGAGGGCCACTGTCATGCAGGCACGAGGAGGTGTGGTATCTGGTGGGCATCACCAGCTGGGGCGAGGGGTGCGCTCGCCCCAGGCAGCCGGGAGTCTACACCAAAGTCGCTGACTATTCAGACTGGATTCTAGAAAAAACTACATAGTGGGAGCATTACTGACTCGCTCAAAGTCTTGCTGGGGAATGGCAACCCTCAGATCAATGGGATAAAGCATATTAGGGCTTTTTCAATGGTGTTTTGTGTTAGCCTGGAGTGTAAAATACTTGTTTTAATATGCAGAAAAGCAGGAATGAATGAATGAATTTCCCTATTACTAAATAAAAAACAGTAATAACAATGAATTCTGTGATCACTGATTTGGCGGAAAAAATATGGCTGAGCCACAGACTTCTGTCCTTGCTAGCATAAAACGGGAGTGGATGAGGCTGCAGGACATGGATGGACCTCTGAGAAGGAAACTACTTCTGTCTAAGGAGGTTGCAACACAGCAAAAAGAAATTTCTCTCCCTTGTCTGAATGTAGTTAAAATGGGCAAACCACTTACAAGCTCACTAAAGGGCTGGGGGAAGGGAAGCTGGGGCGTGGAGATGCTTACACAGTTGCATAAACCTAGTTTCCTTGGGGAATTAACCAAAAAAGTTAGACAAGAAAACAAACCCAGAGGTCTTGGCAGAGGGATGCATGTGGATGCAGACACCACCAAGCCCAGTTCATGCTGGAAAGTCCCATCCTTCTGTTCCCAGCAGTCTGCCAAGGGTTTGCACAAGCGTGGTTTACCATTGTGCTGTGACCTCCTCTGGGCTTTGAACTTCTCAGGACCGAGGCAGGGAGCTCAGGCCTGTCCCTTAGGGTGCCTCCAAGTTACCAAACACCTGTTATCTATTCACAGGTGTTCTCAAGGCACACAGAATGCAAAGTAGAAGGCACAGAATACATATTTTTCTACATTTCTACTCTCCAGACTTTTTGCATTCCCAGCTGCAAGATCACTTGAGTGTGTTTACAATCTCTACCAATCTTCCACTTTTAACCCATTGTTCCCAATGAGCTGTCTGTCACTTACACTATTCTAATTTCTGTGGAAAATTTTGCGATGAGAAAGATAATGAGGGTCTACTTCTCTTGAGGAAGAATATCCAGAAAATCAATAAAAAAGATCTCCCCCTCAAAATACATTTTTATTTTCCAAATACCTAACCCTTTGTGATTAAAGAAACAACTTTATACTGTTCCTATTTCTCCTTATTTCCTTTTATCATTTCTTGTTACTTTGCATTGAGTAGCAAACATATTTCATGGCTAAAATTAATACAAGTGTGAGAAACAGTAGTCAATAATTAATTACTTTCCCATAGTAAGAAGCAGCATTTCATACTGCATTAGAAAGGAGAGTAGAGTACTAACAAAACTTTATGAGCTTGTTTCCTAATCATCAACATTACCATAATTGCTGAAAATATGTTCCAGACTGCTATTCATAATTGCTCTACACCACACTGGGAGGTAAACAGCAGGAGTGGCTCTGAAAGTAAATGAGGTCATGAAACTTAGGAATTAAACATCAAATTTATGGGAGAAAAGAATCAAGCTGCTGAAAATTACTTTTGTCTTTAATTTTTAATGCTTTATTTGTAAATAATACTGAGGAAAAAAATGTAATTCCACTCTACAAGCTGATACTCCTATCTGTACCTGGAGTCAGGGTGTGCAGTGCTAAGCTGACTGCAGTCAACAAACCTGAAATCCCAAAGCTTAAATGTTGGGGAGTTGATTTAGTTATTTGTTTATTTTTAAAGAATCAGAATTCAGAGAAGGGATGAAAACAGTCCAAACTTAGCAGAAGGGGAGAGGTAATGCTGCTGCCAGCAGGGACATCTGGGAAAAGAGAGGTGCTGCCTTCCCTCTGCCCTGTAGTGGACTCCTGGTGCCAGGGGCTTGAGTCACTGGGGGTGCACAGTGCTGAAGGTCTCATGCTCTGGGAACCCTGAGTGCAGGACGTGGCTTCAGAGAGCCAACAGGAAAAGTCTGGTGTGCACTGGGGGAATTGGATCAAGGGTGAGAGGGAAGGCACATCACTGTGCTGGGATTTTTGCCAACACTGCAGAAGCAGAACAGGAGATATGTGTGGGGGCCGATGTCTTTTCATGCTCTGTTTAATCCGCAGCTGGTTTAAAATAACAGCAAACCTCAGACATGCTGTCAAAAACCTAGAGACTTAAATAAGGGACTGAGAAAGAAAATATAGGAAACAGGGGAAAAAGAAGAAAGATTCTTGGCATTCAAGTGTGGTTCTGTCCTCATGGGGAAGGAATGAAGACAGCTGGAAAAGGGTTGCTGAAGGAAAAAAAGGAATTGCTTCAGTAGGAAGCAGAGGCTGAAAATCTCCAAATAAGAATCATCAGGAGACCATCCAGAATACTTGTCTCCAAACTGTGTAGGCTAAAGAGTATATGCAATGTCAATCTCAAAACCTTTAATACTTTCTCATAATAGTGCTGTCATCAGCTTTTTCAAATGCACAAAAATGCGTTGTTCTCTTTTTTCTTTTTTTCTCCCTTCCCTCAAATTTGTTTGTTTGTTTGCTTTTTCTGCTACAACTTTTCAGGTTGTAAGTATTGCGGTGACAAAGATGAATAGCAGTCAGCAGTGCTCTGTATACCTCCAGAGTCCCATGTTTTCTTTCTCAGAGGTATTCCAGGTGACAGCAATATGCCAAAGGAAATTCTGCTGTTCCTGTGGAAAGGATAAGTGATGTCTAGTACTCCAGACATCCTTCATGAGTAGCTGTAGACCAGATAAAATTATTGAAATATATTTTTCCCTGGAGCTGATATCCTTCAATGACATTTTGCATTAGTTGTTGGTCCAGCTGTAATAAATTCTCGATGGCTAAAAGTGAGTCCCAGGAATAAGTATGTGGAGAATGCAGGAGTTTGTGATGGCTGTATGAAGTCCTTATGACTTTTTTTAAGTTGAACTACATGAGGGAATGTTTGATCTTTTTGTGGGTTTATACACCAGCATGATACATAATTCATTGAGACCTCTACACTCATAGATAGAAGTATATTGGTGTTATTAAGTGTTATATTGCCTGGGCTTTCTGGTGTCAGTAGGTGACTTGCACTAAATGAGAGGCAGTTTATGACCTTTATTTATTCTCCCTTCTAATCTACCTCCCTGGGGAAAAGTAATTTTTAAAAAGCTAACAATCAAAAAACCTATCTCAATCTCATTAAAGAAAAGCCTGGTCTTATACTTTAAATCTTCCTCTGTTCATGTTGGAACAGAAGATAAACATCAGTGCTTTAGTTGTTATTTTGATCAATGGCAAGTGTCTCTGGTTGTCCTAAAAGTGAATAAATCTCATGATCTTACTTAGAGATGTAGAAATTTTGGTAGGGGCAAGTGCCATTATTGATGTTTCAAATGGCAGCATTCGTCTGGCCTGATTTCTTTTGTACAAACAAGATCCCTGATCACAGAAATTTTCAGGCTTGTTCAGGTACAGGTGAAACACTTCATATGTGCTGTGACAGTTTGGGGAACAATTAATTAATCATAAAGTAAAGGAATGTTCTTTTGCTGCTCAAGTGGATTCAAATTTTAACTTGTAATAGCTTTCTCTGTAATCATTTTAATAGAATTGTAAAGCAAAAAAACCAGTTTCCCATTAAACTGGCAATGCAGTGTTTCCTACCACTGCTGGTGCTTTGCCTAATGTCTGAGTTTGAAGTATGACTTTTTGAAAGTGACCCGAGCTGTGAACTAGAAGACATATAGAGCTTCTCATTTCTTCTTGCTGGGAGAATTCAAAATCCCTGCAGTGCAGATCAAGAGAGATCACCTAGTAAGTCCATTTCCTCTGCTTTCCCAGCAGAGGGGAGTGGAACAATTTGGTATAAGCTCCTAGTGTAATTTTAATTTGTTCTGTGAAAAATTATTATTCTGCTGTAATGAAAAATGAATCTCTGATGCTGAAAAATAGCAAGCTGTATGGAATTAAAATAATTCACAATGGCACTCCTCATAGTAGGAGAACTGTGAATTCTAATTCTCTGCCTAATTTCCTGTATATATGGAGGATTCTTTGAAAAATTATTGCTGGGTGCTTTTTTGGAAGTTAAATATCTGCATTAAAATACATGCAAATTGCATTTCTGCTTCAAATAGGAGGCAACATTATTTTGCCTCTGAACAATTATAGCAGATATGCAATGCTACATATTTATAGTGAAGCATTTCCTGGAGTAGTAAATTGATTGTTTTTCCTCTGGTCTTTGTGTTTTAAATCACATTATAGATATGTATAGATGTGTTAGAATTACAGTGGATTGTTGCATACTACAAGAATTTTTTTCATGTCTTAGGCAGTGCAGTTTGAGATTTCCTTGGTATTGTGGTGGGTTTTGATTTTGTTTTGGTTGGTTGGGGCTTTTTTTGTGTGTGTGAGGGGTTTTTTTTCTTTTTTTTTTTTTTTTTTATTTTTCTGCAGTTAGTCTTTCTTAAGTTTCTCTTTATCTTTTCCCATCACAAAGTGATGTTAGCAAATACTAAGTTTGTTCCCATATTTTTGTTAGCTGGCTTATTTGTGGGGGAACAATGATACCAAAGGAAGAGGACTGCATGCACAAAGCATGCAGACTTTAAGGGGAGTTGATAGGAACTAAAGCAACATCGGAGTGAATTGGAACAAAAAACAAGAATCAGTGCAACTTGAAGAAAGACCAATCTAAAGATGTATCTAAACAATAGATAGGCATCTGGGTGTGTGGAACTGAAAATATGATGGAACACCTGGACATCCTTTCCAGGTCCACAAAACTGTACCCCAGGACCTGAAAATTAAATAATGTATGATACAGGAAGTCTTTCTGTGCTAGGAAGTCGTGGAATCATCTGAAGTGCAGCATTGCCCTAACATGACTGTGCTGTGCTCTGATCTGAGCTTGTCACACAACTCGGCTGTGATTTGCTGCTGTACATTGAGGTACCAGATTTGATTGTCAGGCTCACATCTGTATCTCTACTCCATTTCCACTGACAGTACCATCTGGCAGTTTTGTCTCCCAGTAACCTCTTTGCTTATTTTTGTCCCTGAAGTCATGTACAGGGATTTGGAGAATATTATGGTTTTAATTATCACACGACAACTAAAGAAATATCTGCTCTGGGATGTGATTGGGATGAAGCCTTCCTGAAGTTTACTGTGTTGCCCATCCCTAGTACAGCGTCATTTTTTGAATGATTCCTGTTGGTTGAGTGCTGCTAAGAGAAAGGTGCTTCTTAAGGAAACACCATCCATATCATATCTGAAGCTTCTATGTTTCTGTGCTGTGGTTCACTTTTTCTGTTCATGGTTCACTATTTAAGAACCTTAGGCATAAAGCCTTCTGGTTTTGACCTTGTGCCTGACATTTTGAATGGGGACAATACTCCATCTATCACTCAGTGTCACTGGGGAAGGAGGGAGGAGAAGTGTCATCCCATGGGGGACAGAGTGAAAGTGTAGAAGAAGAAGGACAAAGGAGCTGTTCCTCTCTTCTGGGCTTCCTGGGATTTGGCTGTTTTGGCAGATGACTTGATGCCATGATATTGTCTGAATGCAACTAATTTTCTGAACTCCATTTGTTGGAAGAACTGGGCTGAACAGCTAATAAAACATTTATATGATTAATACTGAATGAATCCACATAATCCAAAACTTTGGACTTCAAAGAGTCTAAAACTTCAAGACTGGCAGATTGGACTGGTGTGAGCAGTAGATTTACAGTAAAAGCAGAAAAGAAATAGAATAAAGAGGTTTTATATTTACTTCCAGAAAATTTATTGTCCTTATTACCTGAAAGGTTTTTATGTCTCTCTGTAAACCTCTGATTTCTTTAACTTTCACTAAAATTTCAGGGTAAAAAAGCAGCTTTTTCAAACTATTCTAATAGCTTTCAAGAGCTTGTCACTAGGTGGCACTTTAGCTTTAACTTGTCTTCTATTCAATGGCTATGATGAGAAAATGAACATCCAACATTTTTATTTCTGTAGCTGATAAGTAATAATAAATAATTACATTTCCATCTTCATTTGTAGAAATTGCAGTATTCAAAGGCAGCAAGTGTGTTTAGCTCCACATTTCTTCATGGCACAGGAACATTAAAAGATTGTAGAACATGAAGGATCCAAATCAAGTTAAACAAAAGCCATGAAACAGCTTATTTTACTTTTACTTACATTTTACTTGTGAAACATCTCCCTGCCTGTGGAACCCCACAGTATTTCACATGTTAATAAATAGGTATAAAACCACTGAAAGACACAGCCAGGGTCCTGAGCATGTCTGCTCTCTCTGGGGGGCTTGGCTTGGGCCAGCTTGGGCCAGCTTGGGCCAGCTTGGGCACAGTGCAGTTGTCTAGCCCTGAATCAGGGAGCTTGGGAGACAGAGTTGGGAGAACTAGCTTGGGGAGCTAGATGTGAGCCTGGCCCTCTCTACAGTGCCTTATAAGCTTAAAACAAATTTAGCCTGTACTTTAATAATATACAAATGGTTCTTACCACCAAAACCATACCCAGCTGTTTAAAATTCCTTTGTCTGATTTTCATTTCTGGAAAAACTTGTAGCGAGATTGTCTGAAATGGGTAAATTGCTCAGTATTGGAAAGAGATGATAATCTGAATTATTCATCTCCAGCATTACATCTGAACACAACCAAAGGGAACAATGTGGAACAATGTCCCAGGTACTACAGGTTCTTGAGCAACAGAGTAAGTAATACCTTGTTCTTCTACTACAGCTCTATCATTTGAAAGTGGCTGTTGATGTTAGTAAAACTTAGATCACCCAGGCAGGAGGAAAGATATGTTCTTTCTGTGCATCAGTGAACGAAACCAAGATTTAGATTTATTGTTATTATTGTGGATTAAAGAACATGTGATTTCAAGTTGTACCCAGAAGGATGCTGAAAAAAACTGCTTGGTGTGAAGAGAATGAAATAGAGGGTAGGGGATGGTTGAGGATATTGAGGAACTTCCATCACTGGAACTATTTAGGGCTAGGTTACACCATGGTGTAATTGGCCCTGCCTTGCACATTTGGACATGACTGGATCTTCCAACTGCTGCGTATGATCATGAACAGCAATACAAAATCATTTTGTTTTTTTTTTCTATAATACATACGTATTTTTGCTATTTGTCTATTTATTTTGCATGTCCATTCTTTAGCTGTTTCAGTCCTTTCATTTTCCTTCAAAAAACCCAGAATTTTTTGTTATGGATTTCGTTTTCCTCCCTGTTTCAAGAGAAGTTGTTTTTCTTTAGAAGACTCAAGTCCATATAAAATCATAAAGTCATATAATGTCATATAAGATCATAAAGTTAAAAGTAATCATAAATCATAATAAATTATAAAGTGAAAGGAATAAAGGCAAATGAAAATGTAAAATAGGCCTAAACATTACTAATATAAAGATATGAGTTAGTTGTGCTGTACTGTTCAAGGTGATTTTGCCAGTAGCATGAGAAACACCAGGCTTTGTGCTGATCTGGTTGTGAAGGGACCCAGCCTGAGCTGTGGGTTTAACCCTGTGAATTGGTCAGTGCCTGCTGCCTGGCCTGTTTTTGGCTGGAGTGATGGGAAAATATGTGTGGTAAAGGCCAAAGAGAGCCACGGTGAAACAAACAGCATGCTGGGGTATCAGGGTTGGGGGAGTGTTCAAATTTGGCTGGCAAGCAAGGAGAAACACACCGTGATAAAACACATAAGAAGATAATTTCAAGAGAATCTTTGGGGATACCCATCAACAACATCATACTTCTCTCAGTGAAGAATTGAGGATGTGATAGTTTCTGTAGGTACAATATCCCTCCATCCAGCAGAAGCCTCACAGGGAAGCCTGAAATCATCGACCCCTGGATGCAAGGGAACACAGGAAGGGCAAGCACACACCAGAGAAAAGGAATATGTAGTTGGAAGGGCTATTTTCTTTCTAAAACAATTTCTCCTATATTATTAATGAAGGTTTTCTGTGTTAATTGGACAATATAGGTTATTAAATTATTAAAACATTAGCTGCACTGGCAATAAATGTTGAACCTCCCTGTGCATTCCCTTTTGCCTAAATGAAGATTTTTTTCAGTGGAACATAAAGTAAACAGAGGTTTACTTCAGCTTACGTAGGCATTCAAGGGACGAGTAGAAAACCTCCTTAAGACTTTTTCTTAAGACAGTAGCAGAACTTCAGTTTAAGGATTGTCATCTGTTGATTGGAAAACAAGAAAACCACTCATTTTACAACTCTTTCTGTTGCCTCTGAACTCTTATATTACTCTGCATAAAACAACAGAAGCTCACCTTGGTTAGCCTCCAGGCACTACCTAATAAGAAAACATTGGTAAAATAAGTAACTTATAATGCCCTCATAAATACAGTTCATACTGACATATATAGATTTTGTTCTTGGTATTGATTATTTTTTAATTTCTACAGAGTGTTCTGGATTTGATATTTCTTTAGAGCTACAGCAGTGAAGTTCACAGGACTGTGGGAAGGTCACATTTATCATAGAACGTACACTTCTGTCTCTTGTGGTAGAAGGGGAAAAAAGCTGAAAAACATAACCTATGGCCATTCTGGAGGCTTACAAGCTCCCATTAGTATTTTTAAGCAGTTTTTCTGAACAAAAATCCTCCTGATAATAATGTATTTTTCATTATTTTCAAAAATTTGATTCACAACTGTCATGCGTGTGGTCTGGCAATACTATTTAGACTTTCAGACAAGATGAAGGGTAAATCTCCTGAACTAAAAATGTAGGCCAAATATTCCACTAGAACTTAAATACATTAAATCTGACCTGAACTTCTTGCATCCCCTTTTATCTATAGCACGGACTTTAAAAAGATATTTAGATTGCTGTCAGTTGTTCCTCAAAGGTCAATGTGCACTGCTGAAGCCCTTCAAACCTAAGAGCCACAACTTGGTGCTGCTTTTCCATTCCCGAAGTAGCTCTGTATCAACACTATCCAGACCTACAGATATAGATGAAATTACCCTGGGAGAAGCATGCTTGGAAAAGACATAAGTCGGGTATCTTGTAGTTGACAAGAGCTGTTTATTTGGAGCATGTCACTTACTCTTTTGTCTCCAAAATTATCTGGTATGATCCCTCTATGAACTTCTGTGCTCTGGTGTGACTTGTGGAAGTTTCTGGAGTAAATACTGCTATTACTGCTACTATAATTTTTTTATCACTAGGGAGTTGTCCTCATTTGGGCCAGGACAGTTAATTTTCTCATGGAAGCCATGAGGGTGTGGAGCATGGAGCCATATTTGTTATTTGAGGGTAGGTTTTTCTTCTATACTGCCAATCACGGGTGAGTGTGGAAGTAAGGGATTCTGGTTTTTGAGAAGGAAGGAGGTTTCAGGTGGAAAGAAAGGGGACATGCAGATCCTCCACAGTGATTTTGCCCTTTTCCAGGAGAGCAGGTGGCGAGTGGAGCAGTGGAGTGGCACTGGTCCCAACCATGTGGTTTGTCTGTCATTGCTTCTCATTGTCTCAGGCTTGGGAAAAAAATGTGGGGGAGGGTGCAGTGGGGAGGCGCCAGCTAAGGTCACATTGCATTGAACTTGGTGAGGGTTTTTCACCCACTTTTGGTATACTTTCGTAATTAATATTTTTGATGTTACTGCTCATTATCTTATTGTTTTTCCGGTAAATTGTTATCTCAACCTGTAATCTTTGCCTTTTGTCTTTCTCACTGGAGGGGACTGAGGGGATGGTAGTGGCTGTACAGGTCTTAATTTCCAGTGGGGCTTAAACCCTGACAGAAATTACAGCAATATTTTCAGTTGCTATATCTGTGCTTGAATTTATGGGGAGACTCCTGGCTGCAGTGTTTGATGGGTGCACTTACAATACTGTGATGATCACCTACAATACTTTGGGGCAGACAAGGTTATACAGAGATAACTCACGGTTCCTAAATGCATTGTTTGAACACAAGGAATACCCAGAGCAGAATGACTCAGGTCTGCCCAATAGTGAGACATAATTTTCAATGAATTGCTTTTAGTACCTTATTACTCACTGTTGTATGTGGCATCAAAGCAGCCTCTTTGTGGTGTAGGTTTTGATGCAATGCAAAAGGTTTATTTGCAAAACGTCTAACACATGAGGTTTCATTTATTCAAGCAAAACTCTAGATTATATCCCATGAATTTAACGGAAAGGATTGAGTAAGTATGCTACTAAGAACGAAAATTCTCTAGTAGCATTAAGTGGTACAGGATAACTGCTCATTATAAATGGACTCAGCTTGTCTGTTTGACTTGAACTCATTACTATAGACATTCCCCCTCGTCTAAAACAATCTGTGTCTGACTTGGGTTCTCCGTGAGTTGAGCTCGCTTCACTAATTCTTATCACTTTGGTTCTTGTTTCATTCATCTCTAGTTACAGCATAGCAAAACATTTTAAGACCATCTGGATGGGGAGAAACGCTTTCGATGAGATAAAAATTACGTTTCAGATAGAGGTGCAATACATTTCCTTAAGGAAGATTGCAGTAACAAACAAACAGCACAAGTAAGTTTCTAGACTATGGTACATGGGCAATTCTATGCTAAAATGAATTCTTTCCATGTAGATGAGATGGAAGTGACAGATGAATATAGAGGCTAAATGAACATGTTATTCATGTGCACACACCTATTGGTTTCTTTTAAAGAAAATGAAATAACTAGTCTTTTTTTCTTTAGGAAACAGAATAAAAATATATGATAAGCATTTGTAATAAGCTATAAATATTAAAATCAGTCACTGGCACTTTACTGAAATATGTGTTTCAGATGTTACGATCAGTTCTGCATCTTCTTTCTAATATTCTGTCAACAGACATATATGATTGTTTCAGATAATTCCATTTTCCCTTTCATTAATGTTTGGTGCATGAAAAGTTCCCCAGGAAGGCTTATTTAAGTGTGGTAGAGACAGCATCAGGGCTTATGGCAGTCTGTAGAAGGGATTCATATCACTTTAACAGCTACAGATCAATTTTTTGTTGTGAGGCTCTCTATTAAATTTATAAGCACTTGAGGAGTTCAAAGAAAAAAATCTCTGAGACTAAGTATCCAGAGAAATTTTTAGTCAAATTAGGGTACCTGGTACCTTTTCCAGACATTGTATTGAAGGGCTTTTGCTTCTGTGTTCTGCAATTAGGCTAGCAAGGAAGAAGGTAAAAGAGCATAAAACAAAGTGGGTTTTCAGATGTTCTTTATTTTTAGACTGAAAACATTTCTCATGAAGATGATAATGTTTTCATTAGGTATATAATGAAGTTATTTTTCCTAACATTTCAGCTCAGTTTTTTTTTTTTTTTTTCAGGCCACTGAGCAAATCAAACAATTGAAAAAACATTACGTTCATTTTTAACAAATGTTTTTGAAAATTTTGGTGACATTTATTAATTTATCATTATTAAATGCAATTGTACTTGTACAAAGACTCTAAATTAAAAGAAAGGAACACCTGACTGTATTTTCTAGAGCACCTGATTGTGTACTTTCTAGTGGGAAACACTTGACATTTCGAAAATGCCATCCAGATCTTTCTTCAAATCCACATTGGCAAGTTTCCAGGATCACTTGAATGTTTGTTTTTCTCTTTGCACCTGTAATCACAAAACTGTAGAATGGTTTGGGTTGGAAGGGACCTTAAAGATTATTTCATCCAATCCCTCTGCAGCTTGCAAGGGCACCTTCTCCTAGCGCACATTGCTCAAAATCTGATTCAACTTGGCCTAGAATGTTTCCAGGGATGGGGCATCCACAACTTCTCTGGGCACCCTGTGCTTCACTGCCCTCTTTGTAAAGAATTTCTTCCTAATATCTAGAATACATCTCTCCTCTGTAAGTTTAAAACTGTTTCTCCTTGTGCTCTCACTATCTGCTCATGTAAAAAGTCACTCAGCAAGCTCAGATGAGCACATCTGGCACACAGATGAGGCTTCTCAGCTGTAACAAGAAATCCTGAATTTCCAGTCACAACATGTCTGGTTTATATATCAAAATATTCTGGAGCCCATACCTTGAAGCAGCAAGCCATTGATGGGGTTAGGCTTGCTGGTTACCTCAGCCCACGGGAGAACAGCTCCACTCAAGGTGCGGGACGGTGACGCTGTTGGCAGCGTTTTTGTACAAAAAGGAAAAACCTTCACACCACACTTGGGTGATGTATGTGGAAAGTCAGCTTCTGAATGTGTCCACCAGGTCTCAAATTTTTATTTGGTAAATAGGATTCTTAAGCCATTGTGGTCTCTGATTAATTCCCTTCACTCTATACTGCATGCAGTTTTAAGAATACAAGCCTAAATAACCACATTAAATAACCTTTCAATTTTGCCCACTTTTATTTACCAGTACTTCTTCTCCTGGCACCAGCACCTTCACCTCAAAGACCATTTTTTGTGATTCCAAAAATGTTCTTTGTATCAGAAGGGCTATGTTGCTTTCCCCATACTGCGTAAGTGTACAATGAAAGCAAACATCATAACAAAAATCTTTGTGTAAGATGATTAATTATATGCTGGAATAATTGTTATTTGAAGATAAAATGGGAGGTCAGAAGACTTCTTTGGCATCAGAGAAGGAATTAGAAGAAACTGGAATATGTGCTGATGTAAAGCAGTACATGTTCAAAGGCTGGACCTTCCACGGCAGTTTTAAACCATAGAAAAAGACTAAAATTTATGACTGAGGGGAAGATTGATGAAAGACCTTATTCAAAAAAAAAAAAAAAATTACTGATGAGAAAGAATGGGGATGGACTGGGAGACTTAAATATACTTCAGCAGCTGAAGCATGCAAATATATAATAAAGCAAGTAAGAGGAGAAAATGAAACATTCTTAGCTTTTGGACTTTATTCCATAAACACAAACCCCCAATACTTTAAAAAATATAGGAAATACAAAGGACTGCTCTGTCCATCAGCACTATGAGGTAATATAAAAAAATATGTAACACAGAAAGAAAATGAAAGAGTAGCAGTACAAATTATAGTTTGCTGATGAATGTTCAAAGTCCAGGGATGCACAGTAAGGATTACCACCATTTGTGGTTATTCTGGCACTTTTTTGAAAACTACAGATGCCAGTTTGAACTGTCCCAGCTATATTTCAGCCAAGGCAACATTTACATTCTCCTCATCTACCTCTGATTTGCAGTTTCTTTGAAGAATTATCCATTTCTTTTCTGTCTCAAACCCAGGCTTGCTCTGTTGCAAAAATGAAATGGGTGTCATGGACTCTTAACCCTGAGGGTCAGAGCACTTCAGACATAGCTGAGACTATCCATACACATTAAGCAAAAAATTCCATCTGGAGTTAACTCAGAGGTAAAGTCTTATGATTATAAAAGTAGCTGATGCTTAGTAGAACAGCTCAGGACTCACACCAAGGAAAGGGAAATGCTGGCCCTATTCTAATTGGAGAGTAGTTCACCTCTCCCTTTCGTGAGGCCGGAGCTTCTCTCTGCAGGATATCATCCTGCATCTTCTCTAGTCTACCTTCAGGGCCATAAAGTTGTGTTAACAAAAAGACTTATGAAAGCTTTGCTGTATCACAGGAGAGGACTGAGAGCTGTGTTCCTGTGAGTGATCCCTGAGCCAGGATCTGTATGAGCTGGCATGTCAAGGTGGTGCCATGGGCTGCCAAGTGTGCTGCAAAAGCCCCAGTGGGGTCCAGAAGCAATTTAGTGGTCTTCCAGAGTAAATCAGCTCTGCTCATAGCAAGGCTAATTAGCCTGAATTCAGCATAGTCCTGATGCAACAGTGTTCTTGCTCTCTCTGTTTTGTTTTTGTGCTTGTTTGGCACTGGGTTGCTTGTTCATGGTGCTAAATTGCCCTGTTCAGATGCCTGCAAAGCAGAACATTCCCTACTACCTGCATAAGTAAGCATGAACTTCACTTGGTCTAAGTGTCTGTCTACATTCCTCAGTGGTTGTAATGAGTTGTTTTTCCCAGCACAAGAGCTTTTATCATTAGTGGTGACTATTGTCTGAAGATTGTTCTGGTAGCTGACACTTTGGTTGCTTCACTGGGTTGAAACTCTGTTATTTATAAGGCTTAGTCACTGTGTAAAACAGATGTAACTTATTATCCTGGGAACCATTTAGGATTCAGAGACACGTATGTTTCTCATGGAATGTGGAGGTTATGTCAGGTCTTCAGAACTGAGGGAAAAAATACTTGGTTTTTTTGGAAAGTTAATCATGCATTAAGGTGACAACAGTAAAGCTGTATGAATAAATGTTTTTATCCCTTGGCAGATGAACTAAACTTAAAAGATTATTCAGGTCAAACTTCAAAGCAAGTCTATTTGATGAATCAAATATGTTTCATTTTCATGTTGTCCATTTTTCACTAAATAAGGAAACCAAAAAGATAAGTTGCTGAGAGAAGCTGCTGACCTTTCACAGAACAGAGAGGAGCAGAGATCTGATTGTCTTGGAAATGCTCCCATATCATTAGACAAATAGGGCTGTTTCTGTCACCTCAAGCGTATGCTACCTAAAAAAAGCATATTACAGGGAAGAATTGGAAAACTTGATTAAGGCTCTTGCTTGTGGCCTGACCTTCTATGCATTTTATGTTCTTGTCGCTGACCTTGAATAGATAACAGCACTGCGCTCAGATATTTTGTTACGTCATTATCCCCCACTGGCTTTTTTGCAAGTGTTCTATTCTAATGAATTATGCTTAGAGAAGTACTGACAACAAACAGGGGAGGAATATAGGGTAAGATTTTTTCTTCCTATGGTGTATATGGCTTATGGTGTTCCTGCTTGCTTTCAAGTTTAGTATTACTAAACTTAAAAACATTCCTATAGGCGTTTAAACACCTAAATCTGTAGAATTTTTAAGTTCTTCTGATGAAACCGAGGGAACCTTGTTCTAACAGTCGCAAATAATTGTTTTCCAGTGTTTTCCTGAAGTGAAGGAAACACGGTGCTATTTTTTGCAAGCTTTATAAATGCATTCACCTTAAACTGTGTCATCTTCTTCAGATCTCTTTTATGACCAGTTTCAATTCCCTGGGAATCATGCATTCAGTATAATAACAAGTTCTGTAATTTGTGAAGTCTTTAGTTTATATTTGAACAGAAAGAGAGCATTTCATTTTTTAATAAGAATTTTCACTTGGTCTGTTGGAAAAAAAAAATCGTGTGGTAATTCAGAAAATCCTGATTCTGTTCATAGTCTGCTGAAAAGACTTCAGATTTTTTTCATAGCTCACAGGCACAACTGAAGTGTTAAGAGCACTTAAGAGTGTTAAGAACTACCATCTTACTCATTTGGACTCAGCCTGTCTCAATTGCTACATCAGGCATGCAAAGTGGCTGCTACTTGGACTGCCTGTGTTGGGACTGAATAAATACATTTTCTCAAGCAAATGCAGTAGTGTGGATAAAGAGCTGCTCTATTTTTGAGAGGGACTTATAATACTAGTTTTACTGGAAAGCTTTTTTGGAGAGGAAAGGTGAATGTTAAAACATTCATTATCTCTTTTATTGGATTTTAGATGGAGTACCAGATTCTGTCTCATTGCATATTTAATTTTTCTCATGGCATAGCAAAAGAGAGGAAAAAGTAAATCTCACAGCTTTTACTCTAGCAGTCTTTAGAAGCCATAACCTGGAGATGTTAGGAAAAATGCACGTTAAGACTCTTAGCAACTCAGCCTAGCAAATCTAAAATTGTCTGGACTACCCTCACACTTTTCAGTCCAGTTGCTCTCAGGACTGACCACACAGTTCAGTTTCAAAGTGAGTGCAGCTTAGACCTTTGGGAGCGGCACAGCTCAAAGCACAAAGGTCTCTGACATTTTCCGTGTTGCATCAGAGACTTGTTCTCACCTACTCTCTAAGAGTTTGGATTCAGAAGATTTCTACTCTATTTTATTCTTTGCTACTACACTCCACTTTGAAATAGAGAGGAGAGAGCCCTAACCTTTGAGGACACCTTTGTGCTACTATGCCCTGTTAGTAAAATTTATGTTAAATAATGCAAAATTGCATGTTGAGTGCATCTGGATTGTTGGCCACTGACTGGAAATAATGTGACACAAAAGGTAATAAAGAAAATATGTTTGTGCACAGCTTGAAATATTAGGATGGACTTGAAGACATGGAACCATTGTTTACAGGATTTCTTCTGTGACAAGGGAAAGATAATCATACTAGAGGTTTAATTCTACCTTCTACCAGAGCTGGGATTCTGACTCAGGACTTTACCTGGGGAAACAGAGCTCTTTTTGTTCACTTGTTCATTGTAAAACCAGGCCAAATAGATCTCTGATTTCCAGCTGGATAGAGAGAGGTGAGGATCAAAGTAAATGGCAGGATTTGCCACAAAATGTACAGGGTCTAGCAGACAAAGCTGATATAAAGCCAGGATCAAGAGAAACTTTAGGCTTGATGTTTTGAAGTTCTTGTTTTATCTGACTATTTTTAAGCTTTGCATGGTCTAAAACCAGCTTTAGTTGACATTCTGGAAAAAGAAGCTTCTTGATTTGATCCCTATGTGGCCAGAGTGCTTCTTGCTGTATATTAGAGAGGAAACCAAAAGGGATATTTTGCTGTGAAGATAAAAGCATTTTCAGTATATAATCCAAAGCTGATGAAAACTGGCAGAACACATTACTTTCTAGCCAGGACTTTTTCTGTCTCTACATGGAGAATGGAAAGTGTTATGGTGATGCCTCTTTTTCCTGCATGAGAATTGACTGAAACCTCCTTCATGAAGAAGGATCATTCTGTTTTATCAGTTATAGGCAAAATGCATGAAGGCACAAAGGATTTAACAATGACACATTTAGCACTTTAGGTAATTTCTGCTATGAATACTTTGAAATTCATAAAGTACTGAGGAAGACTTTGTCTTAGTGATGATTTGAACCATCAATAAATGAAATATGCAAAATCTGTGTAACAATTAAGATTGTACATGTTTACTTGAATGATTAAAACCCCTAAAGCAACTACAATTAAAGTATATTAATTAATAGGTGGCAATATAAAATGGCAAGTTGCTTCATTTTATAATTTTGCTGTCAGAGTGCGGTAGGGCTCCCAAGAAGTTAAGTACATGGAATCACAGGCAGTACTGATAGATGCACTTGGAATTCATCTCAAGTAGCTAAGAGTATTTATGTAAGAGTAGGACAGTGAGGAATTAATTTAGGTGAAGTGCTCTTTTAAATAACTGTGTGCTTAAGGTTAAGCAGATGTCTGAATGACTGCTGCATCCAGTCCAAAGGACGTGAGATATTTGCTGCTGATTTTCAGTGTAAAATCTTCTGTTGCTGTGTGAAGAAAAATAAGGAGGACGATTTTTGCAACACCTTTCACTTCTCCAGCAGCTGAATTTTATTCAGTGCAAGTCACTTTGCACTGCAGACAGTTCCCAGCAGAATTTTTGGAATTGTGATGCTCATGCTCTCTATCCTGATTAAAAGGTGGCAAGGCCACCCAAAGTTTAAATAAAAGCAGAATCTGACCAGTAAAATTTACCCCAAAAATGTAGAAAACAAAGGAAAAGAGAAAGGGCTGTGAAGAATAGATAAATATAAAAAAGAGAAGAAAATTGGGGTGAATTTTTTAGGTGCTTATTGGGGAAATGGAAAATCTTTTGTACTAGAAAAAAATTCAGTAGAAAATGCTGTTTCTTTAAACCTTTTTTATTTAATTCTTTTTAACTCTTCAATTTACAGTCTGTGTTTCTATGAATGTAATCAATGAGAATTTTTGTCTTAAAGGTGAAAAACAGATGTTAATGTTACAGATGTTTATCTTCTTTTCTGGAGAATTAAAAATTAACACAACTCTAAGAATTTAGATGTTAAATATACATAATTGCACAGTTCTGACCACAGAGAGGAAATTTTGTTCTGTGTTCAAGGGAATACTTTTTTTTCCAGTCAGATACAGGTGATTAAAAAAAAAAAATTAATAGTCTTTAATTCTGATGGATGAATAAGTGAGGGTATGTCCTATAAGGCAAAGGATGACAATAGAGTAAATCTACTGTATTTCCTGAGTGGATGGAGACACTTTGGGCCTTGATAGCACTATGAGGTTAATTTTCTCTAATTGTTCTAGTATTAAATGCTAAAAATAAGCAATTGGATACTATATAACTTTGGAATGGAAAACAAAAAAAAAAAAAGGGCTAATTTCTTATGAAAGGAAATACATTTTAGTGTATTGCACTGGGTGAATGTTCAGTAAAACAGAGCTGGAATCACTGAATCAGATCTCTCTTTAAAAGTTCAATGAAGGTCAGCATCATAATGATGGGAAATGCAGCTGATTATTCCCTTGTATTTCACTTCTGGAACTTAGGGCTCTGTATCCTAGAGAGGCTGAAGGAAAAAGTAATTTGCAGAATGACTCATTGAAGAGTCACTTAGATGTTTCAAGTAAATGTCACATTCTGATCTGTTCAGAGGTTCAAAAAACCAAAAGAAGCATTAAGAAACAGGAGATTGATTGTAGAGCCTCTGCTGCTGCAAATGGAGTCAGTCCAATTCTTAAGACAACTCTCCCCGCCCCTATTTTGAGTTGTAAATATTCACTACAGAATGAATCTTTTCAACAGCTCAATTTTCTCAGTGGAATGTTATGGAGACTAAGCTGTGTGTATTTGTAAGGGCTGTGTGTATGTGTAGCAGTCAGTTTTCTCCCACATGATCTTAATCACCACGTTTCATAAATCTGGCACATGAGGTAGTTTATTTCATTGAGTATCCACCTGAAAAATGTTGTTAGGCAGTCAATTTTTTCATCAGCATTTTTTTTGGTGTTATTTTACATATTTTACATATTTTTACAGTGTTTTGCCTTCCAGATACTGAAGGAAGAGATATTGTACATTGTGGGTGTCACTACAGTTGTAACTCAAAATTCTGATGATTCCTTTTAGAGGTAAAGTGTGCACTATTTACTTACTTACTGTGATTTTTAGTAATTATTTAAAAACTTAATTGACTTTCAATAAGCAAATTTTTCCTGCTTTCGAAATACCTGTATATTTATACAATATATTTTGGGCCGTGCCTACATCTAGATGTATGTAAATAAATACATGTATTCATATTTTTTTAATATATATGTTTATGTAATCTTTGTTTTTTTGTTTTGGTTTTTTTTTAATCTAGGAGTTCTATATATAATTACCTACATGGAGTATTCCATTTCTCCTCACAAGCAGATCAAAAGAGGATCCATTTAGGTACAAGTGGCCCTGCAGGACCTACAAGGAGATGAGGTGCATTAATGCTTCCAGGCAACATCATGGAGAACAGAATTAATGTGGTCAACAAAGCATATTTTTTTTTCAATTGTTTCATGGATGTAACAGGCAAAATTTAACAGAGCTTTGTTTTTCTAATTTAGGTCTGGATTATTATAAAGGAAATATATCAGGTGGCCTTAGTTTCATTCTAGTAAAAAATGCAACATCAATTCAGTAAAGAAGGGACAATTAAATACATATAAATACACGAGTTAATTCCACTCCAGATTTCATTGCCTCAATTATGCTAGAAAGAAGTTAATCTAAAGTAAACATGAATTTTGACAAACCTATCATGCATTTGCCTGAGAGATGGGTATTTACATGTAATGTCTCCATTTGATACACTCTCTTGAGCAAAGAATAGGATCTGGATTTTTAGCTGAAGAAAACAGAAATTTGATAGTGAGCATTTATTCCTCTTTCAAGTGACTTGGTTGGCTCATGCCCTGAAGAGTGATGTTTTGTATTAGATAATAATAATTGGTTTTAACAGGTCCTTCTTTTTGTTTGTTTTTTTTTTTTTTCAAATTTTTGTGCCAAACAAAACCATTCACCATATCAAAGTCTGACAGCAGACCTTAAAACAAAACATGACCAAAATAACTTCTGTGCTTTGAATATCTATTTTATGGATGCAAGGAAATTACTTTTTTCTCTTAGATGAAAACATGTAATAGACAGTTATTGCTTATACCTCTTGTCATAGAGAAATTGGCCCAGCCATTAGAAATATAAGTCACAGAGATGTTGGGAGTTTCACTGTAGTATCATTCACCCTATGCTATTGATTACAGCACTCAACTTTTATGTTCAGATGCCTTCAAGAAACAGCTATGTGTTTTGAGAAATTGATAATGTTGGATGTATTTTGAACTTGGTTTGCTAACAAAAATGCAGAAGAGTGAGAATGGCAGCTGGGTAGGAGGTTGTTACAGCTGAAATAACTTGCAAATTTCCTCAGGCTTTTGATCTATAGAAAGGGCTCCTCTCTAGAGCAGAAGCAATTTCAAATGTATTAGCAACATAGATTCAAAATGAGCAGTACTGAGATTCTAACCTCTGAATTCAAAGCACAAGTACATTTATTTGCAAGTTGTGGTCCTGGATGAAACAAATAAAATGGAATACCAAAATAATTACAAGATTTTTTTACTTACAATGCACGTTTCCATCAATATGTAAATGTAAAATGCATCAAAACCAGTTTTGGAGAGAGCTTTTGGACCTAAGAAGCAGGGCTGTTTATTTTCTGTTAAGAATCAAGAAACAGACCCCTTCCAATCCTCACAGCCTTTGCTCTAAGAAGCTTGAGAGTTTGCCAGAACACCAAAATATGAATTTTATTTTTAGTTTTCAACATACATACAAGAAATGTATTCATAATTAAAAGCAGTAATATTCAATATAACATGCAGATGTGTGACATTGTTTTTGACTTCTATTGTTGCTACTGTTCCTCTTAGACTGCAAATGTTATGTTCAGATCAGTATAGGATATCTTTTATGCTTTGGTGCTCCAGACATGGAGCTGAAATTGTAGCTGTTTTCTCCCCTTCCCATCCCATTCTACATTGCTTCTTCTTCTCCTCATTCCCCTGAAACGGAAAATGAGACAGAAACCTGGGTTTGTGGTATTTCAGTCAGAATGTTTATATAATACCATCATATATCTTGTCACCAGAATTAGATTAGTCAAACCTGCAGCAAACTACAGAATTTGCTCTTTTAACTTAGATATTTTTTGGAATCGGCTTTGTGGTTTGTGTTTGTCCATCTCTGTTCATGTCCTAACTACCACTAGTCCTCACCCTCAGCATTTGCTGGTGCAGGCATCCATTTGCAACCCAGTTAATTTTCCACAGTCTTAAAAGCTATGGGAAAAGCAAGGGTCATTTACCATGTTACCATTACTACATTCTAGTAATTCTTACCCAGGTGCTATAAAGTTCTTAATGGCATCTTTCTGTAACAGAAATTAAAACATGCTATCTGGTAGGGCTGTGAAGAATTTTGGCAAGAACCCTTCAGCAGTCTGACATTTGAAGATGTTTTCTTTTGGTCATATGCAGGTTATGAATTTTCACAGCATTTACAATTAGAAAACTATAGTTGGCCATAATAATTTCAATAATTTGTAGTTCTATAATTATAATGCAAAATACATTTGAAGGCTGACTTAGACCACAAAAAAAAACCTGCTTTTTAAATAGAAAACACATTGAAAGTAATTTTAATTCAGAACTGTAGAAATAAAACAGTGGACTGATAATGTATTTGATATATATCAATGATGCAAAGTTGACTTGCAAGTAAATCTAAGGAAGCTTAACCTAAAAGTCAGTTATGATCTTCTGCTGAAAAGTACTTTGACATTTTCTGGGGAAACCTGAATCAAATTCTCCAGTGTTTTTAAGGAAGAAAAAGCAAAATTATTTCTGAGATGCTGTTAGGCTTTTATTAAGTTTAAAATACTTGGACACTATGCAACTTCTGCAGTCATTATTTTTTTTCCCAAAAGAACAAGCACAACATGCAGCATGAAATATCAATTTATTTTGTTTCCCTCTGGCATATTTTTAGCAATGCAAGTCACTCTTGAGGGAAAAAACCTTAACTATAATGGCACATCATCCACAGATTCTGAATGAGCAGAGTATAATGAATGATTAATTGTGAGGGCTCACTACTTTAGAGGGAAGATCTGCAAACCAAAATATCAAAAATTATCCTCTCATTTTTGCAGATTTCTAATTAATAAATGAAAGCCGTAAGCGAAATATTTCTCCAGCACAAAAAGCCGTCTGCAGTTCTTGGTAGACAGGAGAAAAACAGAAGTCATGATTTCAAATTTATTTGAAGTCTGCATACCTCTGGGCAGTGTGATAATGTTTGTACCTCCATCTGTCTTGAAGCTGATCTAACTATGTGCAGAAAACCTGGGGTACATGAAAGACTCTGCCACTGAAGGGCTTTGAAAGCCAAACAGACTTGGTGATGAGTGTGTTACTGGCGTAGCAAGGAAACGTGCACAGAGCAAACACTTGAGTGCACCTGCAGTTTCAAAAGAGAACATGACTTACAATGTTGCTTAAGAAAACCATTGAGTGAAATTATTGCAAGGCAAGGCCTAAGAAAATTTTATGGGGAGATTTGACAGAACAGTTCATGTACCTTATAGCTGAGGATACCTAGACAAGAGATCCAAGAGTCACACCCTTCCCCTTCACTGTAAATTGCTAGCAATTGATCTACTTTATTCTGAATCAGATTTTTTCTCTAAAATTTGATATTTAATGACTTTCAATTGTGTTATTTTCCTGCATTAATTTAATTGCGGAAAGAGATATATGAGAAAATTCCCACTATCATCCAAATATATCCTCTTTACTATTGTACCAAGGAAGGGCAAAGAACAAGAGCTCTATTACTTTTTATTTTATCTGAATTGCTGTTATTATGATTGGATATCTTCTACCCAGTACCAGATATTTTTGTGTTTACACTGTGATATTTTAGATTGTTTCTGAAGATAATTGGCATTTTTTACATTGCGACATCTAGTTTGACTCTTCAGACCTCATTTATAAACAACAAGATTGTCTCTACAGTCCCAGGAATATTTTATACTTGAAAGTACTCAGATATTTTTCTTTTGGCCATCTGTCTACATCTGCTTACTCAAATCAGTGTAGCCAAGGTCATCTTACATTTCTTGTCTAGGGCTGTCAAACTTATTTTCAGCCTTGTCAAGTTCAGCCTTTGCTTTTTATCTTTGTGCTAAGGGGACATTTAGTGTAAGTGTGGTTCTGTTGGCATTTCTTTTTCAGTCCCCTTATTGACATATTGCTTTTTGTGCCATTTATTGCTGTGTGACCATTCTTGGTTTATTTTAAAACACAAACTATTTTCTTTCTCTCCTTCGTTGTATTTCTTACCATCTCCATGCAACCTTAAACCTTTTCAGCAAAGCAAATAGTCACAGTATTTGGTTTGCTGTTATTGTTTCATATGAACTGAACTCAGAAATCTGATCAGAGTACCTTGAAAAGCAAATTACATAGTTCTGACTCAGAAGGTGAGAGCACTTCCCAAACATCTCTGAATGCTTGTTTTATCTCTGATTATTCTTGTATTTTAAACGACAATAAAAAGTCACTAAGAAAAAAATACTCTTAGGATATTTAAAAAACCTCTACAAAAAAGAAAGTTTGTGCATAATGATGTAAACATATCTAATTTGTCTGGTTCACCACTGTCATGCTTGTATTATGCTATTTGTGCTGGTTACCTACAGACAAACTAATCCAAGCTTATCTATAGCTCTGTGGAAGTGACTTACTGCAATTTTGTTCTCTGGATCTCTGGATCCAAAATAAGGTTGAGCCCAGGTGCCACGTAGAACTACAATGACTAGTACAGTGCAGTGCTTGGCTTCTTCTTGGGTATTGCTAAAGGAAACATGGTGGTTACAGCAGTTCAAGCCATGCAACAAATAACTAATCAGAGAGTATTTTTTTTTTCTCCTTGCTTTGGGGAGTTTTTCAGGAACATCTTCCAGGATGTTCACTCTGAAACTTTCAAAGGGTGCATTCAAATAGATAGTATTTTGTAGAGCTTATTGACCCCCTTGCTATAGATTTCAATAAATAGTTTTGTCCTTGTTGACACAGAGTGAATTGTGCATATTGCTACAGCTTTCTTTTTCACTTTGTTTTCATAATATAATATTCTGGAACTTCTTCAGTGACCTTGAAAATACAGTTTTTCACTGAAGTGTTTTTCCTTTCTCCTCCAGGGAGCTTTTGTCACTACCTCAACAGACCATTCAAGAGGTGAAAATATGGAGCTGTTTCAGCTGCTCTCTCCATCTTTTGCACTGCCAGCAAGATCAGATAATACTTATTGCTAATGCTGTTCCTATGCAAGACCATGAAATGGAGGAGGGACACTCAGGCGGCAGAGTTTTAGGGATTTGAAGGCACAATTTGGGTCCTCACTGCACCAAAGGGCTTTGTCCATGTTTCACCACCCTAGGTAGTCCAACCCAACATGTCTGTGCTCCAGGACACCTGCCATCCCATCCCATCCCATCCCATCCCATCCCATCCCATCCCATCCCATCCCATCCCATCCCACTCCCTCCTAGGAATACTTTGATTTGCTACAACTCTGGGAGACTGCCTAAGTGAGGGATGAAAAATAGAGATATGGAGATGTGCTGAGAGACATGCAAGGCAAGACAGGGCAAACAAAAGCCATGCAAAGGATTGATTATGTGAACAGCTTACAAATCCCTGAAGAGCAGAAGAGTGAAGGAAGGCATAAAAGGGATGAGTTTGAAACAAGTCTGGATTTTGCTCGTGGATCCTCTTGGGAGCCATCTCCTGGTGGTGGGCAGCCCCAGGAGGCAGATAAACAGCTGCACTACGTTGCTCAGGTGTGCCTCTCTTGTGCCTCTCTTCCCTATCCTCTCAGGCTGTCCAGGTAGAGAAGGAAAGGCTGTGTGTGCAGCCTGGAGTACTCTTGTGAGGGTCGGCTTTGTGCTTTTGTTGACCGGCACCAAGGTGGGCTGGTTTGGTGCTCTTGGAGACAGTAGCCTCATGCCTAATTGCCTAATTCCTCCTTTGCTTGAAAGAAGTGATGTCTTCTGTCTCACTGAAATGGTATTTTAAATGTTTGCAATCAAAGAACCAGGACAAAGAAAGGAGCCTGTGTGCCTGAGTCATCCAGACTGAGGAAGTCAGGGGACTTACTGAGTTTCACCCTAGGAGTGGGTGGCAGAAAATTGCCTGGGACAGGGACTGCTTCCATGTTTTGCATCAGTGAAAAGCTTGAATGTTAACTGATTAGCTGTCCAGGCAGCAGACCCTCAAGTTTGCGATTGCTTTCTTCCAGCCAAATGCCCTGAAAACTGGAATTCTATGTCATATTCACATTTCTTTTCCAAATGGCCTTTTGGTATTGTTTTTGGTGTGGTACAATGGCCTTAAATGAAAACCTCCTTTACTTGAATAATATGTAGGGGGGGTTGCTTATTTTCCTAAAGAGGAGGTTTGAGGGGACTGGAGATCCTGCCCAAGGCCAGTTTGTCCTCATTGCTCTTTTTACGTCCCAGGGCTGCAGGATCTCCTGGCTGCTGTTTCAGGATGCAAAGAGCACCCCAAGTTGACTTTCCAATAAGCGATAGGGATTTGGTTTTCTGTTTAGTTTTTTAGTGCATTGGTGGCTGCTATAGGATACTATGAATCTTGCTGTTCTTTTACTTGTCTTGATTGTCTCCTGAGAGACAGTCTCAGTCCCCTTGGACTTGTGCTGTAGGGAAGACTGGATTTTTATATCAAGGCATGTAAGCTTTGTAACTAATTTTGTGGGGAGACTGTTGCTTAGCCCTGCAGGTAATTAGCACTACTTTTTCTCTCCGCTTCAAAGCAGGATAGCAGAGTCCAAATTGGGTGTTGGTAAGAACCACCAGATCTGCTTTTCCTGGAACTGTGCCCAAGCATTGTCATGGGCCGAAATTATGCCGAAGAGTATGTTAACAATTAAATAATATGGATAATTGTGGCCAAATGTCTTGATGCTGTTTAATATACTAGTACAAAGATATTGTATCAGTGTGACTTGGTGTCTGTGCTACTTAACTGAAATTTAATTGCTCCTGCATAAGTCCTCTCTATTGTGAAGAACAGTATGGGTTTTGGAAAAAAATCCAACTGGACAGCTTCTAGATAAATTGAAATTAAAATATTTTCAAATTTTATGCCTTGGTGTAGAGAATAGAGAAATATTACCTTAGAAAAGCTGGAAGGACATCTATTGTTTCAGGAGGGGTTTCTGAAACTGCAAGAGGAGTTTAAAGACAGGGGGAGTAAGGCAAGTGGAATTTAAAACTTGGTGCACTTTTATTAATGCAAAAATGGACTTATTGGTTCTGAGTATTTTCATTCAGTTACTTTAAAATTAATTTAACTGTGGAAGATTTAAGATATTTCCACCTAATTCTTCCCATAGCTTAGTTGAATTTTTAAGTTAATTACAATTGTATGTATGTTCCATCACTGATCAAAAGCTAATGATCTCTTTCCTAAGGAAGAGCATTTTTGGGGCTCACTACTTGTGGTTAAACACCTGTATCATTTTAGTCTGTAAAATTCAGAAAGCCATGGAATAGCACATCAACAAAACTAAATGGAAATTGTAGCAATTTGCTCCAGAAATTCAGTGATGATTGTCAACGTGCATATAGCTGTTAAAGCTCTGTCCTCTTGGTAATTTCCTTTTTTAACTAAAGAATGCGTGCAGGCACTGCTAATTCATTCTGAAATCGCTCTATGCTTGCTGAACTGAAATGGGATCCAAAGCCAGGAAATTGTATCTGAAACATATCCTTGGTTTTGTGGTGAATTCTATGGTGTCTGCAGCACAGCTTGAAGATTGCCACCTGGTTAATTTAAAGCAACACTGGATTTTTTAAAATTATAAACAAACTCTTTAAGATATTCTTCTTGTTAATGTCACATCCACTGGATGTGTTGATTATAATAATCACTTTACTTCACCATTTTAAAGAGCTTCCTTTCCTTCTATTTATATATGACATCCAAAAATTGATCTAGAGGGCAAAATTGCGTAGTCTAATGCTTGCTTGTTTCTGTGGAGACTTACTGATTTTTCACGTACACGTTGGAAAGCACTGAGCCCACCTGTGGCATTTAAATTACCTAATGAATGTAGTGCTAATGAGTGAAATATTATTCACTTACACTTCTACCAGACAGTCTCAAATCTTTAAAATTTGGAGTAATTTCTGTCAGATAGAGCTGACAACAGCCTTTTGCTGTTCATCTGCTAGTTTTTCCATCCTTTAGACGTCTGTGTGTTTCTCAGGTATATGAAAACCAGTCTCAAAAGTAAGAGGGCATAGATTATCTATGAGCAGAATTTGCAGCTGTCTCAAACTGTGTTCCTGGAGCAGATGGATCAAGAACCAAATTCTAGATGGTGATTTATTTAATGCCATTGTCAAAGGGAATATTTTGGAGCCTGGGAAAATTTTTTTGAAGGCAATCCTGAAATTTATAGATACAAGTGAGATGAGTTTTCAAACATCCTTCAGTATAAATAAGAATTGAACACATAGTTCTTCATTCAGAGATATGCTGAATATGTATATTTCTCCCTGGAATTGTTGTTTTTCAAAAAAACCATTTCTGCCACAATTCTGTCCTGGTAGCATATTCTTTATTTTCAGTATGTAATGAACTGTGTAAATAACCCAAATCTGCAGTGACAAATAAAGTAACTTCTTTGAGACACTTATGATGAAGTCAGATACCTTTCTTCTTTTCAAAAATATTACTAAAGAGACTTACAATAAATAAGCTTTCATTGAGGGAGTGGGAAGTGTGCCCCTTCTGCATATGAATGAAAACCTGGTTTAGAACATTTATAGATTTAATTTTTCCATACTGTCATCAAATTCTTTGTCCGTTTCATTTCTTGTAGTGAGAGCCTGCCAAATTGATGGGCCTTCACAAGCCTCTCCTTGTGTGTTTACCTTGAGAATGAAGGACTGTTCTCTCAGCCCTGATTGTCCCATATTTGCTGTGTCTCCCTGGAGACTCAGGCAGTCATTCTGTAGTTGTACAAAGTTGACAGTTGACCTTTCTTTCTTAAGCACTGAAAAGTAATTCATTATTCCACGGGAGATAAGAATGCATGTACAGATCCACGTGTTCACAGTGTTATGTTACTCCCAAATTTCTACTTGTTCAAGGCTTGGAACTTTGCTATTATTTTGAGCTGTTTATTTCCAGGAATGCAAGTCAAAATTGTACAAGAGCTGGTTGTTGCTGTACATGACATGTTTTTATATACCTGAAAAAATGTGTTAAGTGAGGCTGGACTAGATGATCAAGATGTTAAGATTATGTCAAAACGGAACTGTAATAATTTCCCTAACTCCTGTGCCACTGAAAGAGAGAGGTAGAGAATTTGGGAGTGATGTTTGGCCTGGGAAGAAGGAAGAGGTAGCGGGAAAGGTTGCTAAGATTTGGGTTTGTTTATCATTATTCTACTCTGATTTGATTTGTAATAAAGTCTATTTTACCCATGACCATAATCAATGGGTGATCTCTCCCTGCACTTATACCTACTCATGAACCTTTTGTTATATTTTCTCTGCCCTGTCCAGATGGGGGCGGGGGGACTGATCAAGTGGCTTTGGTGGACACCTGGCATGCCTCATTGAAATTTATTTTAGCAGAGGTTTGTTCAGAACACTGTAATAGCTTGAAGCGATAATAGTGAAACTAATAGCTTTCTTTCTTCTCTCCAAAATGTGGATTACGAGGAATAAGAATCCTTCAAGGGATGCCATAAATAACTGGTTAATACATAAACTGCTCCTCATTCCGCACTTCCATGAATACTTTGCACTGTGAACTGATGTCTTGGTTTTCTAGTACTGAGAACAGCACTTACTGAAACATATCTAGCCATAGTCCAGAAATGCCACAGACATTTTGCAATGGCAAAGTTGTAGAACTAAATAATTCATTGTCAAGGGATTACCAAAAGATCAGAACATAAAGTATTTGACACATCAAAAACTGAATAATAGTCTAAAACTAGAATTTTTCCAGGTAAGTCAATAGTTTATATATTAATACTATGCTCAGTGTTGATATTATTGACACGTTACACACAGGACTATTACCTGTTGCCTTGGTAACCATATGTATTACGCTGGTAGCATAGCAACATAAATGAACCTGCATGGCTTTGAAGAATCTAAAACAAATACATAACTAAGTGGAGAGAGTCAGGTCTGAAGGAAAGATATTTTTTTGTACAGCAACAAGAACTGAATATTGTACCTTCAGGAACTATTTCAGAAAGAATAGATTTCTTGTTCTCTATGTTAATGCCCTCTATATTGATTTCCTAGTTGGAATTGCTAATTAGAAATGCAATTATTTTTGTCATTCATTGCTTGCCTCCTCTTCCTTCTAGGATGAAAGTGCATCATCAAAAGGTAAAAATTTCCTGAATGCTTTCTAAAGAAACAGTATGGAAAAACAATTGAAACATAATAGCCACCCCATATTTTGAGCAGTTTTATCTATGGTTTCTTGTTTCTAGTATTCAAACTGCAGCATCAGGATGTTGGAAGAGAACTTTATGAGAGGCAGATAGGTTGATTTTACAAAGTGTTAGGTAAGTTCAGTCAGTTTTAGGTACTGGTCATAAAAGAGCAAGAAAAAAATAAATTGCTCCCTACAGAATATGAACGTGTGTTTCTACAATGTGTGCTTGGGCTTTGTGGTGTGAGCAGTGTGTGACTTAGGCACAGACTTCCATGAGCTGTTTATTACTGTAGAGACTTGGAACTAGAGCTGTTAAGGACCATGTAAATTAAATTTTGCAAATTCAGTATTACTCAAACATATGCTTAAAGTTAAACGCATTCTTAAATGCTGCTCAGAATGAATTAAATATGAACTGAAGAATACAGGGATGTCACTTCATGAACCAAGGACAAAGACAACCAAGTCTCTGTTCTGCAGTGTACTTGTTCTCATTGGTGCATGGCCTGTCCATGTGAGGCTGTTTAAATGAGGAAGTCTAGAAGATTGCAAATAGCTTGCAAAATACTAAGGAATGGTGAAATATCTATACTAACCCACTGCTTATGCAAATTTTTATTGCTTGATATTTTAGTGATTTAATTTCTGTACACATAAATCACACTGTGTTTCTTTTGTTCCTAATGAGATCACCACTATGGAGCTGTTCTTTATAAAACTTCAGCAAATTTCCATCTGTGTAAAATTACACATACGAGTAGGTGTGAATTCCAAAGGAAATAACTTACTTTTACTGCAGTCTCCTTTTGACACAATGTTCTCATTTAATTCTCTTCACTCTATTTTCATTCTTGATGCTGAGTGGGGTTATATGTGTGGTAGAGACAATATGTGAAACTTGTTATCTGGGTGGGTGTGAAAAGTACTTATGTGGCTACATTCAATTTCTACTTTACTAGAAAAAGACTGTATGTGACTTAAAAGCTCTGACTACATCCAGAATCCCCATGTGATGATGTTCACTTGCCCAAAAAACTTCTCATAGAATTCTTAATTCAGTGTTAGTACTCTCAATTATTAGCATTTTTGCTGAATCTTTGTTTCTTACATATAAACATTTTGTCTCTGAGACATCATAGAAAATTTTTAGCTTCTCCCCCTATATTTGTGGTTGCTGTGATTTCTTGTGACTGTGGCTATAATAGCCAGAGAAATAAAAGACAAACAATTTGTGATGCACAGACACTTTCTCACTCTATGCCCCATATTTATACGTTAATGCCAAGAATCAAACTTCAGTCTTTGCTCATCTCTCTCCCCTGACCTCAGTTCGTGCACCATGTGTTCTTGACGTGTACAATTTGCTACAGCTTTGTTGGGTTGGGGGAATTTTCACCTTAGTGGAGACAGACTCAGGAGTCAGGAACATGCCAATGCTACAGTGAGTTCAAGTACATCCACTCCTGAGAAGAGGAGGAAATTAGTTTCTGACCTTTGCAGAACACTTCAAAAGCTCACATTGCTCAGTGACTTTTGCTTAAAAGTTCTCTTGTTTCAGGAATTGCCATTGCCAGAAATGTGAGCAAAGGGTGTTTTGATAAGGAATCTCAGTCCAAATTGTTTGGAAGACCTTATAGCCCATCCTGACTTATAAAAGCTAATGATGACATCCTGTGGAAGAGGACCCATTACCTGTGTAGACTTCACAAGATGAGGTGAAGTCAACTGTCTCTGTGTTAAAGTGTAGACTACTCAGACATCTTTCTCTCACACCAAGGAGCTTCACTCAGGATGCTGCACTGAATATCTCATTTTTAGAAAAGTAAGCGATACGATATAGCTGCATAACACCAGGGGCAGCATCCACTACAAGGTTACTTTCATGTCTTCCTGTATTGTAAAATGATTGACAAGGAACCGAGACAACAAGCTAGAGCAATCCAAATTTTGAGTGGTTTCCTGTCCTCAAGATCCTTCAAGCTGTATCTTCTTTCGCTTTTTGAAATGATCATGATTCCTCCATATATATCAGAGATTTCCAACATAACCCTTAAGTAAAACTAAGTTTATTTTAGTTATGTGAAGAGACAACAGTCCCCATTAAATCACGTAGATCCAACCTGTCAAAGCATCATAGAATGGCTTGGGTTGGAAGGGACCTTAAAGCTCATCTCATTCCAACCCCCCTTCCATGGGCAGGGACACCTTTCACTAGATGAGGTTGGTGAGAGCCCCATCCAACCTGGCCTTGAACACTTCCAGGCATGGGCCATCCACAACTTTCCTGGGCACTGTCTCATCTGTTTCACTGTCCCATCACCCTCACAGTAAATAATTTCTTCCTGATACGTAATCTAAATTTGCTCTCATTTTGAAGCCATTCTCCCTCGTCCTGTAACTACGTGCCTAGGTGAGTTTTACTGCCAGAGTGGTATTCAACTAAAGGAAGGAAACAAAGTGGGAAATTTTCAAAAGGTGATAACTAGCACGTCTGAGCAGCAGCTGTAACATCAATGAAAGATGAATAGTGGTGTCACAACTGGTAAGTTCATTAAATGATATATGGTTATATAGGGCTTGAAAGAGGTGGGTTCAGTTCATCCTTTCTATGAGACCTTGGACAAGCAGTTTATTCTGTGGCATAGTAGATAAAAGTGAGACTTATCTGCATACCTCTTTCAATTTGATTACAAGCATCTGTTTTCCAAAAATGTTATCTAATAAGGGCAGGCAGAGGTTTATGTGGAGTGAATACTTTCAGCCAGTCTGGCTGTTTTTAGGCTTATCTCTTCATGTGCATATCCTGCAGTGTTGTATCCTGTAATCCTGATGCTCTGAATGGCTTACCCTCATTTCATCTGATATCTTTGGAGAAAAAAAAGTTGCATCTGAATTGTGCTTAGATTTTCTTTCAGTAAAACAAGGGCATTCCAGGGCCTTCTCTAGGCCTGCGATGGCCATCGGCATGAAGCGTCTTTCTCCTGGCTATATGGTCCACGTAGGGTTATTTTTATACATTTTCTTAACACTGTTTGCTTCTTTCTTGTTGCTTCCCAGCTAATGTTTGAAAGCTGCCCCCAGCCTCTCCCATTTGTGTTACCTCAGATGACTGTTGTTCATTGCACACTGATTTCCTGGGGCTCTCAGGTCTTAAACACATATGGTTTCCCATCACTCAAACTAAAACTGGTCAGGCAGTGGCCACTGACCCCTGTATAGCTGTTAAAACAAGCCTCAGCCAGCTCAGACTGAGTCATAGGTTTGCAGTGTACATGGTTCTGATGCCGACCTGGGACTGCTCCTGAGTTTCAGCTCTGATCAGAAACTGGAAAATGTTCTCAGCTGTTGTAGGTTGCCCATAGCCTCTCTGCTAGCCTTTCCTCTGCTGCATAGTTCTGCTGCAGTGGTAGCAGCAGGCACATATGAAAACTTACTGGATGTGTCTTGATTTACTTGCAGTAAGTAAAAAGGTAAATGTTCAAAGACTCACATTTTTTAAAATTTCATTTAGCTGATCATTGCTAACAATTCATAAGTGCATTTAAGTGCAATGTCTGCTGTAACTAGCCATAATTTATCTGGATCATTTCTAATATACTGAATATTAAACATCAAGTACTGAACTTCTCTTGCCAAACAGTGTTCTATCAAGGAACTTATGACAATTTAAGATTTTTGGGTCCAACGGATATCACTATAATAATGTGTGTCAACATCCATACCTAAATAGATGACCCTGAATTAGTAAAATAGCTAAGGATTGGATTCTATTACTTTATTATGTAGTGTATTATTTCTATATATTTTTTTTGCCTTTGTAAGTGTTCTTGTGCATGTCAAGGTCTTTAAAATAGCAAAATTTATCTAAAAATTGATTGAGAGCAAGATGACTTGCTCTCTTTTTTAAATCTAATGTTTTTAATCTTAACATAAGGGAACAGTCCTTATAATTATTAAATTGACTCTTATTTTCAAGTTATATTACATCTCAAATTTTCATTAATTTCTGAAAAGCAGCCAAGAGAAATGCGTTTAATATTGCAGTGTTGCATGGCAGAACTCCTAGCCTGTGCCCAGAAAATCCACTGACTCACACTCAAGATGGTTAAAGCAGGTCAGATCTGAGGCTGCAAGATATTACAATCAGAATATTGTGATCCGTGTGAGTACCTCATTGAATGCGGGGATCTTAATCTGTGCATTTGCTTCTCTTAACCTTAGACATTCCAAATGTCTAGGCACCGTTTGAACTAATTTCCAGAGATTAATTTCATTTTCACATGGGTGGCAGTATATATGTGGCTCTTGGTTACATCCCAAAGCCCTTCACCTGACACACAGCTGTGCTTCTCTCAGAAGTGAGAATTTATGATTTCATACTTAGAAGGTACAAATGATGTAATCAGCTTCAAGATAAAGAAAATCTTCCAGATAAGTTTTATATTAATATTATAAATGGAAAATGAAATTGGATCTAAAATAAACAGCCCTTCAGACACCTCATGATAATTTAACACCGAAATGCATAGTGTTAATAACATTTCATTATGAGAACAGTATTGGGCTTGACATGCTACTAAGAGTGTTAGAAGGAGCTCCCTGGAAGATGGCTAAAGGAAACAGGATCATGTCAATCTCTTTTAACTCCATTTAATAAAACAAAATTGTCTAGTGTTTCAGGTGTCAGAGATGCATCAATACAGATGCCACTACAGAATGAGCTGTCACTGATCGTCACTGCTTTTAATCAATTTTGTTAATGAAATCATTAGTTATTTTCATGTCAGCTAAGACAGAACTATGGCAACCTTTATTATTTGACATTGATCAAGTGAGTGTTCATGTTCCAGAAATCGATGAGTAATGAGATGTCTTTTAAAAATCCTGGGTAGCACTAAAAGAAACGAGGTATATTAAATTCTTAATAGGCTCTTATAATGCCTGGGCAAAAAAAAAAGAAAAGTAATTAAAATGTACAGAGAAGTTTGGAATAAGTTATAATTTCCCGCTGTACTTTATGTTCTTTTGTATAAATATTCATATATTCAAATATTACGCTAGGAACTCCTAAACCCAAATGTACCATGACCTGTGAATCCCTCAATCTGAAGAACTATTCACTCCCTATTGGAGCAAGTTAGTAAAAGAGCTCATGCCTGAAGAGTTGGAGAAGCAAACTGGTTACATGTCGTTACTACTAGCTGTTCTTAATGTAAAATAGAATAAATGGTCTCCAAAGTAACATCACTTACAAAGATTATTGCTTCTTAGCACACGTCAGCTGTCTATGATGACCTCTACAGATGTACTGCTCTCTCAGTAGGTTGATTTCTTGTGTGCCATTGACATATAATCCATTGCATGGCATTCTCTGTATTTCCAGTTTCTTGGAAAAAGAAAAGCCTTTTCTTTGCTCTGCTTAACCTGATTTGGCAAAAAACCAGCTGACCAGGCAAACAAAAACCCTGTGGTCTCTTCACTATAACAGTCAAACTAGTGTCCCAATCTCAGAATTACATGATTACTTTTGTAATCCACACAAATATTGAAGCGTATTCATGTTATTTATAGGCAATTCTTTCAATTGCCAAGAGAAAAAGCTTTAGTTTTCAAAATATTTCAAATTACTTGTGTAATTTTATTTTCATTCTTAGCAAGCATTAGAACATTAACAATTTAGTGGAATTTTTAATTTATTTTCAGATAAAAATGTAAATTTCTTTAATTTTCTCAATTCATCGACTGCTACCTCTGGACAGTAAAATGGCACAAAATTATGATTATCTGTTTATGGGATAGTATTAACAAAGCTGTTGTCTTTCATGGGTCTCTAACTATTAGCTCAATTATCACAAGGCAGAAAAATATAACCTTGTTTGACAGTTTCCTCTCTCTTGTCTGTGAATTCATTTGTAGGACCATAGATACATAACATCATTTAGGTTGGAAAAGGCCATTATGGTCATTGATTCAAGCAAGTCCACCACTAAAGCAAGTACTTAAAGTTCCACATCTACATGTGCTGGAAAACGTAGAAGTCTAAAGCATGTGAATATTGGAAAAGCAAATATAACTTATATTCTAAATGCAAGCTATGCCTCTTTACTTAATGAAGGTTCCTAACAGAGGATTAGGGATCTCTTATTGCAGAGTTAAATGCAGCTTCAAACTTTTCTTAGGACATATATCCAAGGCTACTGCAGTCTGGTACACAGATAAAATCGTTTATGTACTGAGGAACCAGAGAAAGCTGGAGATGTTTCCAATGTTTTAATTTGCCACTTTGTCATTAACTTATGCACATTAGGGGCCCAAAGAGACCTTTGGCATTATGTAAGTCCAGTGAAGAGAGGCAGCATTGAGTTCCATCCAGCAATCCATCACATGCCTAATGGGGTACCCGAGACTGATCCCTTAGCTCTCCCTTGCTCAGCAGAGGGTTTCTCTGGTGCCACCAGCAGTGACTGAACGTGCTGACCCAGCTGTGCCCTGCCCAGGCCATAAGCAGTGAAGAAGACAAGTGCACAGGTAATGCCTGTGCTCTGCCTTGCCCATCGCTCAAGCTGGAAATGTTGTGCAGGAACCAAGAGCTCTCCTGGGCCTGTTACTCCCCTGCAAGGAAAGTGCCTGGTCTTGCCTGGAAGCAGGTAGAGTAAAACACTTTAAATGCATGTCACAGGCAAGGCTTAGAAAAAGGCTAGAAAAGTCAATGCTGCTATAATTATTTTAGTAACAGTCTCAGCGGTGGAGGCAGACACAGACGTTGAAAGTGCAATTATGGCAGCTACTGTGGTGATAACAAAAGCAGTGCAACAGCAGGCACCCACTTGTCTTTTTCCTTCCTTTAAACTGAGGCATCAAAAGAAAGAAATGGCAATATTTCTGAGGTGAATAAAAGTATTTTGATTTTAATCACACATCCCCTTGCCTCTTTCCCCTTTCTTAATATGCAGAACTAGGCAGAAAATGGTCAGAAAGCTAGAGAGACTCTGTCCTCATAGGTAATGCTGCCATTTAGAAAATTCCAGAGAAATCAGTAGTGTGAAAAAATACAGAAAACTTTATTTGGCTAACTCAATTGTATCTTTTGCTTTTAAAGCATTACCATGCTCAGCCATTTCAGTGTCTAGATAAGGGTGAGACAAACACATGGAATGAGGCAGTCTTCAGCCATTAATACATTTGGTTTGCGTTTGTGGCTAACTCACTTTCGGATTTCTCTTCTAAGTCTTTTCTCTAGCTGTTTACTGTTTTGGACCTGTGGGATCCTGAATCAATTATTCCTTGGAGGGCAAACAAACCATAGGAAGAGGCACGCCTAAAGTCCAAAAGCTCAAAAGAGGAATAGAAAAATATATAAATTTCCCATGTTCATCTTATAGAATTATTCAGAATGAGAAGTGATGTCAAAAGATGCCATAATCAGCCTCAGTAGTACACCACAGGCCTAATCTTGCTTTAAATTCAACATTAAGAGCAAGAACAAATTTCAGTGTAGAAACTCTTTACTGAGGGGTTGGTGCTTTGAAGCAGCTACTTTTATACTTTGGAAGGAGGTTAAATTATAATTGGAATTTGATTTTTCTAGGAAATGTGTTTTAAGAGCTGGCAGATTGCTTTCCCTTTTTTTTTTTTTTTTAACTTTTTTAGCTGAAGCACTGCTTTCTATGTACATGAAAGAGGTAACAGTCTGATTGTGAGATCGATTTTCATTAACTATCGAAGAACTTGCAGCTTCCTTAAGGAGAAAAGAGAGAAGTTGTAGCTATAAATAGGAGCTGAAATGCAAGGCCCTGGCATGCTTTGGAGAAGGAAAGGAAATGTAACAACCTGTCTGGGGAAGGACATGGCCATTGTAAATGCAGCTGGTAGAGAAATCTAAGTGAGGTTGATTATTTTGACGTAATTTGACGCGCAAGTTTAATGAGTGACATTTGTGACTGCTTCATGAAATACTTTAGCACCTAGATGGAAAGAGTTCAACGTGACTTGTTGGTTTGGAGGATTAAGACAGTAGCTGTGTTAATGATGGGCCTCCAGATACTGATCTCCATGGGTTTTGCAAAGTCTGACCTGTTCGACAGACCTCTACCATAATTTTGTGTTTTATGGCTAAAATGTAGGGTCTTAAGAATCCTGCAACCCTACAGTTTGTGTTTTTTGGGATGTCTGCAAATTTCCTTGAGTGTGATCACCTTTTTAGAAGTGGATGGTTCTAACAGAAATTTGGTTTCAAATGTAGTCTGAATTGCTTTTAGCAATTTCTTTTTCCATCAAAAGAAACTTACAGGTATATAGCAATGCAGAATACTATAGGATGTGTTTTTCAGCAGTTAAGACTGTTAATCATATGAATATTTTTTCCATTTTGGAACATAAATCTCTACTAGCTTTTAAGATATCCATGCAGGTGGATTAATTTCTATGATCCCATTGTTTAACACTGAATTCAATAAGAGCATCTGTATCATAGATTTTAAGGGGACTCTGAGAAATAATGTGCAGTATAGGTAAGAACAGAATAAGCTGATTTTAATTCCTGATACTTTTAAAACTAATAAAGTAGTTTAAATCTTGCATTTTTCTCCCAGAAATTGTTTATGTTGCCTGTGTTTCGGGGGATTTTTATTATGACAGAGAAATCTAATTTAAAAAATCAATTGGTTAGAAGAAGAGGAGGAAAATATATAATTCTCATTATTTTTAAAATTCTTTATTTTTATTGGCAAAACAGATAAACTGGCAGAAATAGGAGGAAAATTAATTATACACAACAAGTTTTAAAATAGTGCAAATAAGGTGAAAATTTTAAAATCTGTAGTTGAAGGCTTCCTCCTTGAGAGTAATATGTGATTGAAACACACACCTATTCCAGTAACAGAACTAATCAAGTAAGGATTATACTTACTGGCATCATTCAGTGACTGGGTAGATTGCTATAACTGTGAATAATTCACTAAAGACGCTAAAAGTATTAAATGTTTAAGCTCTACAATTCATTTGCATTAATCATATGTTAATTTGAAATTGCAAAAGAAGCAGCTTCAACAAATTGTCATTTTTTGTATCAAATATTAACATTTAACCCAAGATTGAAGTACTTCAACTATTGTCATACTCCTTAAATGTATAAACAAATACCCATAAAATTTTGTTTTAAAATCAGTGTTTTTATTCACAGCACTCATTCTACCAAAGACACTCTGCTGCACCTCTTCTTATGAACATTGCCACTAGCCCTGGGCTATAACAGACCTCAGGTAGCACAGGCACTTCAAAGATGAACTTTAGACACCAGAGACGCCTGATATTTGGCCTGTTCTGTCTCACCTCTTCCAATTCCTATTTTTGAGAACCTTGATATGCAGTGCCAATACACAACTTCATTCTTATCTTCATTTATCTTAACATGAAATCTGTAGTATGAAATTACAGAGATCAATATCTAGATCTGAAATCTCGTACTTCTGAACAAAAGGTGCCAGAATTCTGGGAACTTCTGAGTTCAGTGGGTTAAGGTGCTGTAAGCACAGCTACTACTCCAAAATTACCTGTGAAAATGGTGATGAGGTATGGGATAAGGAGGTCATCAGTGCATGATCCCCAAAGCTGGAGCTTGGCTGTGAGGATTTTGGGACTAGGCAATCATCCCATCACCCTCGATGAGGTAATAAGCAGGGGCCTGGACTTTGGAAAAACTGCTTGGAGAAGTCTGTGTAGGCAGAAACTAGTCTCATAGGAATAATCCAGCCAATCATGCAGAAGGACCAGCTTAATGTGGAATTAAATGTTTAAGTTGTTGCTGTTGCATAAATGAGCAGTAAGTAACTGAGAATTTTGTTGATTAAAAAGAACTTCTACATGACGAAAAAAAGGCATGTACTTTGAGACAAATATCTGGTCGTTCTAAAGAAATAGAAAAGCTGTTGCTGTAACTAGCAGAGGTTAGATGGTTGTTGATGTCCTTTTTTTGTATTGTGGGCAGATTTGATCCATCAGCAGACTTTCTGAATGGACGCTGTTAAAGAGATTCTTGCTGCTAAGATAAGTGGCTCTGGTATTTGTTGTCTGTCTGTCTGCCCATTCACTCATGTTTTGAGGTGCTACAGAGAATATTAAAGGGTTTAAGAAAAATATTCACTGTCTTTCTTTGAGCTGTTGTTACATTACTTAAGTGAGGGTAGTAAGGATTTACACTATATCTGGAGCAGGCCAGAACTCACCTTGGTTCTGAAACTTGCAGAACCATCTGATTGCCATAGCTTTCTATAACTAACTTTGTGTTATATGCAAGACAGTGACTGTCACATGTTTGTCACTCCTTTTCCGTTCTTAAATGAATGAAATTTATGGGGAGGGGCATTTTTCAGAATTCCTGCAGGAAAAGTAGAGAATAAGGTGTCTTCTTAAATTCCTTATCAGTTAAAATAACCTTAATCCAGCAACAAACCGTATCTTCTTGTTAAGGTATCAGTCAAGATCTTCAAGCACAGATTTTACCTAAGGTCCGAGTCTGAAAGTGGATTTATGTGACTGTACATGGGCACCAGAGGCAAAAATTTCCATATGAACTTTTTAGCTGGATTTAATTACTCAAATTCTCCTTATTGCAGAGATTCTGCTTTGAAGCAGACTGTGAATGCCATAGCAAATGAAGAAGAAATGTAGAAGCCTATTTTGCTCTGTTCATGGGAGTCTGATGTGTGTAGCCCGGGCTACTATACACCAAATAAACAGCATGCTTCTAAAAGTGAGGAATAACAACAAGGAGTTTTATCAGCCAGCTATATCTGAGTCACAGGGTTTTACATGGTTTTCTTAGGGTAACAGAGCAAAGCATAAGACCACAGGGATAAATATAGAACATAGTTATTAGCCTTGGGCCTTTTCTTGCATGATGTGTGCTATGCAAGCTTTGGGGCATGGTCTGTTGGGGGATGTCTTTTTGCTTTGATAACTCTAGCACAGGGAGCTACTCTAACCTCTCAGATGCTGTAGCAGTAGTCAAGTGGGTCTGTTGCCAATCCATGCTGTGCAAATGAAGCAAATTTTCTCTCTCAAAGACTGCCTGCGTGCTCACTCAGGCAGAATGTTTAAAGGGTGATTTTGGCTTATGGATACAAAGTAAGAGCTAATTATATATTTCTTTCTCCACAGCCTTTACCTTTTTCTTTTTTTTCCCTCCTCTTCCTCTTCCTCTTCCTCTTCCTCTTCCTCTTCCTCTTCCTCTTCCTCTTCCTCTTCCTCTTCCTCTTCCTCTTCCTCTTCCTCTTCCTCTTCCTCTTCCTTTTTCCTTTTTCCTTTTTCCTTTTTCCTTTTTCCTTTTTCCTTTTTCTTTTTCCTTTTTTTCCCCAAGGAAACAATTCTCAAACATTTCTCTGTGCCCTAATGGTCTTTCTGTAGCTCTGCTAAAAAGATGAGTGGATGCTAAAGAAATTTATCAATATTTCTAGGTGGCAGAAGGGAGTAAAAAGGAAAGATGTGAGTAAATTATAACTTATGCAGAAATCTCTAAATATTATCTACAGGGAATTAAATTTAAACTTCCATTGAGATAAAATTTTACTATGCAAGAGTAAGCAGATAGATTTCAGAGCATGTAATGTTTGAGCTGTGGATTAAAAATCTTCCAGTGTTATTGGTTATACATAGAAAAAAATCACATTTTAGGAGAAATATACATTAAATCCCACTCTGATAAAAGCTTTATGTTTGAGTACCTGTGCTTACATTTTGCTGTTAAAGGTTGTATTGTAGATGCTGCTCTGAATATTGAATATTCATGGTCCATGCCCCAACAAGAGAGGGGTACTCCTTTTCAGGAAGGCTTATTGCTGACCACTGCTGACATTTGTGACAATCATCTACAGTCTGTCTAAACTAAGAAGCTCCCTGTAACATTTTAGGTTCTGAAATGATTGCCTGTTTTTAGAATACTATACTTGGCTCCAAAAGAACAGTTCTTTTTTTTTTTTTTCCCTTTTAAATAGAACTTGTGTTATTAATTCAATTCATGTACTCTTTTTTTTTTTTCTTCCTTTTTTTTTCTTTTTCTCTCTCTCCTACATGTTCTTTTTGCTGACTGCAGAACTGAAGAATACTGAATTCTGCTGGTGCCTTCTTGGCACAGTGTCACTGGTTTCCACAGAAAGGAATCTGGTCCAACCATTACTGCAAAAGGGAGCCTAGATGATATTCTCTAGTATTCTGTCCAGTCATGTCTTGAAAACCTCCAGTGATGGGGACTCCAATACATTCCTGGGGAGGTTGTTCCAGTGATCAATTGCTGTTATTGTGAAAAAAAATTTTCTCATCTCAAGATAAATCTGCTTCTGATGCAGCTTGCACCCTTTGCCCTTTGACCTCCTTGTGTGGCTCTGTTCTTTTTGTAGCCACCCATTTTGGAATGGAATATTATTATGGTCCTCCTTGAGGTTTCTTTTTCCTTCAGAAAGACAAGATCTTACTCTGTCAGTCTTTCCTCACCAGGCAAGTTCTCCAGACTTTTGGTTAGTTTCATGGCCCTTCTGTAGACTCTTTATCTTTTTGAATTGAAGGGACCAGAACAGGAGACAGAACTCCAGGTGCAGCCCGACAAGCTCTGAGAAGAGTGGAATGACCATGCCTCTACCACTGCTAATAATGCCCCTGTGGCTGCAGTCTGGGGTCTGATTTGACTTCATTGCTGCAGAGGTGCTCAGTTGACTCATTTTCCATCAGGATCCCTGGGGTTGTTTCAGCAAGGCTGTGCCTCAGCCTACAGATCTTAGCCTATACCGGGCTCTTTGATTATTTTGTGCCGGTGCAGGACCTCTCACTTTTTGTTCTTAAACTTCGTGCTGTTCTTGACATCTCACCCTTCCAGCCTGTGCAGGTCTCTGTATGAGATGCACAACCTACCAGCCTTGCACAAAAGCACTAACTTATCTTCCAGTATGCTGGAGACAATCTGTTCTATTTTTGTTTTTTGGGTTTTTTTTGTTTTTTTTTTTTAAGCCATAAACTTCCTTCACTACTTGAAAATTAATGGTAACAGAGAACAGAGTTTTGGGATTTATATATTTAATTCACCAGTGGCAAACGATTAATTGTTGTTGTAGAGTTAATTCATGTACCTCTTCTAGTCACTAGATGGAGGTAGGCAACCACAATGAGGACAGCTTTCCCTAAGTTTTGTATTATGAAAGGAAAGTGATATATTCTGTGCTGATTTGGACAGCAGGGAGTGCATTTTATCATTAGAAATACTATTCTTGCACAAGGTTGCATGAGGATAGGATGACATTTGCACTTGCCAATCTGTAGCTTTCCATCAAAGCAAACTTTTTCCCTGGAATCTGTTTTAAATGAAAACTAGTCTGGATATAATTTAGTCTGATACATTTTATTATCAGTAATCCACTTCTGAATTTAGATAAGCATGAACACTGTCTAGATCATGCATAGATGTGTTTCTGTGCAGAAATTACTTTACTGCATGACCTAAGACAAAAAGAGGAACTTAATAACATTAATTTAATGTCTACTATACCCTGGAACTAAATAGATAATATATTATGTACACGTCCTTGTATTAGCAGTTATGAAATGCAAAGCTGTATGTTTTACACTCTGTTTGTGTATTCCTAGCATAAAAGAAATAAAAATATAAACAGCCTTTTCAGTAACACCTTTCAGATATTGCTCATTTATAGTCACAGTTTTGGGATCTTTTCAGTAAGATCCCACTTCATCTTTGCAGCTTACATTGCTCCTTCTTTTTGCTAAGTTTCTAAAAAATGATTAATTTATAGGGACATTTTGTAAACAGTGAGGGAAGGAAAAATTCTGTTCCTTCAGCTACTGAAGACAGCCACAAACCTTTAGCCTCAGAGTGCTCTGTGCAGATGTATACAGCTGTGACAACAAAGTAAAGCTTGGTGTCAGAGCTGATCTAATGTTACCTGTCAGACATAGAAGAGCTACAGTGCAGCATACTGACCTTCTTGGGAATTACTAGATTTTAATTTTCCAATTTTGTAGATGAAACTAGTCTATATGTCTCTCTCCTCCATTTCATGCCGAAATTATGAATTAACAAATATCCTTACCTTGCAGAAATAGCGGTGAATTAACTCAGGTAGTGCAGGTTTATATGATTACCATCTGCTCTCTACAGAGTTAAACAGGGCTGTGCATCTGCTGCAAGATTGTTTAGAATGGGGTTTGATGAACTGGTCATGAGTGCTTTCAAGTACAATGCTGGCATCCTCATATTCTACAATTCTGATCACTGGCTCCCACCTGGGGAAGTGTCCCTCCACAGAAAGCTAAACCTGGCTGGTTTAGCCCTTCAGCTGGAGCTGAAGGGAGGTGTGTTGGTACATGGGAGAGGGGAGGGGACCGTGGCATGCAGAGGATTAATGTACTACATGAAAACACTGATCAGCTTAGCCAGGTAGCTTGTCTCTGGTCTGCTTGTGTATGTGTGTGTAACAATGGACAAGATGACAGCAGCTCATCTCTTGTATGTGGTCCATCCTCGACCATCTGTGAGGGTCATGATTGTGAGGCTGTATCCACAAGTGTGTTATGTTCTAGAGGATTTCTCTTCCTTCTTTATTTAAGCATTGGGTTTGGGGTGGGTTTTTTGAGCCTTTTAAAAAATTCTTTTAGCTCTCATAGCATCCTGTGGCAATGATGTCCATTTATTGCTGTATGTAGAAATACAGCTTTCATCTGATTATTTCTAGTCCTCACATTGTAAGAATTATTAAAGTTTTTCCCCATTCACTTCCTTCATCCTGTTCATTCTTTCATGTTCCTCAATCATATTTCTCTTAGGGCATGTGCAAGGTTATGGAGACTAGAGATGACTGGAATACAGGAAGTGCAGAGAGATGGAGAAAGCATCATCAGTGGAGTTCCCTTATAAATTCTGGAGGAGGAATTTAATTGAAATTGCTCTGCTTGGCCACCTAAGATGTGTTGGCCATTGCAGAAGCTTGCACTCTGTATTCTGAAGGACATTAAGTTGCTTTCTGACTTCTCATGGGTATAGAATGCTCTGTATTTAGGCAGTTTCTGTAAATATTAGTGATATAATGCTGCTAAATTGTTTGAAAAATGTTTTTATTTTCCAAGATAGAGTCCTATATTTAGTGGCCTGCGGGGTGCTGCTGCAGAGTAGAACTGTCTGCACAGATTTTTTCTGAACTATTATAGAGAAGACTTGCCTGCTCTTCCTCCTACAAATGCTGCTCCTTTCAAAGCCTAACATGGTTTCAGAAAGCTACAGATGTTTCTTACCAAATTTTCCACCTGCAATGCCAGCAACATCAACTCACGTGGCAGTGAATGAGACTTACCACCTCCTTCTGCTCCCTCGTTGCCAGGACATCTGAAGAATTTATCTCAGCAGCCAGCACTATCTGCTTAAGGTCTTTTGAGGTGCATTGGAGGTTGTAAATTTTTCTTCTGTTTGGGTTTCTTCTTTATTTTTTTTGTGTAGTTTTTTTGTCTGTTTGTTTGTTTGGTTTTGGTTTTGTTTGGTATGGTCTGGTCTAGACTTGTGAATTCACTCTGACACACAAGAGTATGCTTTAGACTCAAGTTACTGTTTTTTATTTGGATATGGAGAAATGTCAGATCACAGGTGTCCTGGTTCAAAGTAAGTGTCTTAAAGAGCTTATACTCAAGGGATTGTTATAATAAGGAACTTGGTTCTTTCTTTTCTCCTCCAGCTTTTCTTTGACCTCTCTCTGACTCCTGTTATTCCAGTTTTGTTCCATATGTGCCCCTGCCTTTGCCTTCTCTCATGTAAGTGGGGTGGGTTATTTCCATCTATACAGCCCAGCACGTGCACAGAGGGATCATGTGTCTTCAGCCTGGTGTCTTGCAGAAGCTCCTGTTTGATAAGAGCAACACTGGGCTACAGCAAAATTGTCTTCATTCTGCTGGGAGGGCTATTGCACTGTGGGAGCTTTGAGGAGAGGGAGTGAGGACCATACTTGGTGCAAAAGACGGTGCCAGGGAATTTGACTTTCAGGTGTTTTACTGGTTACAATATATGTACAAGGCTTCATTCACAACACTGAAACAGTACAAATGTTGCTGGAACAAGACATGTTTGTCTAGTTTTTGGGAACTGGAGTCTAACCAGGTATTACTGAAAACATCAACTTATTTTTTTTTTGACTGAAAAAAAAGAAAGTTTTTCTTGCAAGTAAGTGGAAGGACAGGACATTTTCAATAGGACTTTGTTTTCTGTGAAGAAAGTAACACTACAAATTGTCAACAGCTACAGTCATGATAACTCTATTGAAATGGAAATGAGCTCATCATTAATCTCTGAGCTTTGGATTTAAGTTTTAATGACAAAAATAGCCACTATGAGAGTATAAGTAGAATGCATTCTGTAATTGCTTTAATTAACCCAGTTCCCCTCTGCAGAGCTAGCTGACGAGCTGATGGCCTGACTGGCTCAGGGAAAAGTCCTGCAAAAAGCTGTTAGAACCTGTAAAGTGTATCTAGTGAATTATGTATGCTTGAAGACTCTCTGCCAGAACGTGTTTTTGTTGCTACCTATGGCTTCTAGACTAATGCAAGAAAAGGACTTCAAAGAGGAAAGTCTTTGGAGGCTTTACCTGAGGGGCTTAAACATCAGCAGAATTCAGCTAACTGTGTCCTTGTTGATTTTAGTGACCTTGTGCAGACTTTGTAGCAAGGCTGGCCTTTCTTGTTCCAAAACAGCATTGGATTAGAGAAGCAGTATAAATAACACAGCTGTGTGCTGTTATGACCTCTTTTAAATTCTGCCCTTGTAATCCTCGTATGGTCCATTTTTATGGTGCAGACCCTCCTGCACTGTTCAGTTTCAGTTTTGGGATGGTAGAGATATTTTTCTTAAGTAAGATGGAAGTCATGCAGTGTTGGTGGCACTTCCCTCAGCTGTGAGTCCCTGAGTTTGCTGTTTGCTTCTGTGAGTCTGTGTGTATGTGTGTGAGTCAGGGGCCCGTTTGTCACATAGTGCCACACAGACTGTGACAATGTATAGTTTCCAACTTTAACTTGTCCTCTTAAATGCCACGCTTTCATTCTGTAACTTGACTGGGTCAAAGACCCGTCTGACCTGCTTTTCTTAAAAGGACAGCCTCTAGTCCTGCTCTGTGGGCAGTATCTAGGGTTTTTCAGTGTTCAGCACTTTCGTGCTGAGGCCAGTGTGTGTGGCAGCCAGGGTTCCAGGTTTGAGCTAGTCCCTGCAAGGGGCAGGTGGGAGCAGTTACCCTCCTGTGCTGAATCTGCAGTTCTCATGATCTTCTGAAACTTATTAACAGCAGCCTCTACAGTCACTTTTCATTTAGGATGTCTTAGTTGTTTCATTGTTCAGGACTTCTTCAATATTGGAACAGTCAGAAAACTTCTCTTTTAAATATTCTGTAACAATGTTTTGAAACAGAATTGACTTGGTCTGACTAAAATACTGCAATCTTTAGCACCTTCTACAACAGTTGTTGGAGTTTGATTTGCTGCTGTCAAATATCCTTCCTTATTGTCTTGAAATCTGTGACAAAATATATGCAAGCCTTCTGCTGTCCCATCATTCAAACCTCTAAAAAAATATTGAGCACAGTCAAACCAGAGTAGAACTTAGGACTCCTTTTGAAAAAGTTCATCCACTCTGATAGTAAATTATGTTTAACTGATACTCCAAACAAAATTTTTTTTGTTCAGTTGTGAATTTACCCAATGGTGTTTCTTGTTCACTGTATTTTTTAAGTTAATTAAGAATTATAACCTAGAATTAGGTAAAAAACATAGCTAATACCAGCATGTATCCTGTTCACTTCTTATTAGTTGCCCAATGGGCTATTCTGTTTGCTTTAAGATTTAGTTTTTTAACCTAAGTTTTAGGCTAAGAACTGAAAAATTAACACATAGTTTAATGAACAACTGTCACACTTGTAATTTATTTTTGTAAGTGTTGATTATGCTTTATTGCGAATTAAGCATACCTTTAAAATGTAAGGATATGCAATTCTTTTTTTTTAAATTCCCCTTTATGTTGCCAGTAATTCTGATTTTTTTCTCCTTTCCTTTTTTCTTTTCCTGTCCCCTATTTTTTTTTACCCAAAACATGTGTCTTGGATGAAAGGAGACCATGGAAAAATGTTGAGAAAAGAGAAAATCTTAAAAATGGAAGAAAACCCCTTATTTTCTATTGAAACACCATGTGAGGAGAAAAAAAAAAAGAAATCATTGAAAAGCTTCCATTAGCAAATATTTAAAATTAAATTCTATTTAAATTAAAATCTAAATAGTCTTTTTGCCATACTGAGCTGGTGCTGCTTTACTGGAGCATTTTTCTCTTGGCAAGACCCAGCACTTTCCATCCAAATTACCTCAGTTCCAACCTCTTCTCCTGCTGCTTTTCCTTGTACCTCAGTAGTTATTCCTAGTCATCTCTGGCTGGCAGTTTGCCTACAAATTAGGATTTCAGTTTCACCTATGCTTGGAGTATTCAAGGGCTCTTTGCCCTGCTCAGACCACTTTGCAGCTTTTGTGTACAGCACTGCATGTATTTTGTATGCCAGGCTAAGAATATTTGAGAATATTTTGTTATGGGGTTTGCTGTTTATTAAATGTTGTAGACATTGTCTTAGATAGGGAGGTTAAAACATTTTTGAGGTGATGCATTAAATGTCACCACCTGCAATTTTATTTTTTTGTTTCTTATTGTCTGATGCTTTCACCAAACAGCCAGAATCTGTCCTCACACAAGCAGCTGTGCTGGTGCATCTTATTTATGTCTGTTTAGATATATTTCAGTTTTGCTTTTTGTATTTTTCTGTAAAACTTGACTTTCTGTTTATCTTTTGATATTTATGTGTGGGTATTTCTTCTCCTTTGAGGGCACATGTGCTTCCTTTAGGGCCCAATTAACATTTTTAGTTGAACTATAGGTTAGCCTACGAATACTGCCATATCTATTTTTTTTTTTTAATACAATTTCACTTTTCTTTTTTATTAACATATCTGAAAACACTGGAGACCTGTTTGGTCCCTAAACCAGAAGTCTTAAATTCTAAATTCAAAATGCACTTCTTTAATGACAGCACACAGTACATACCTAGAGCAAGGTCTCTCTTGTGTCTGCATTAGACCTCAGAGCTCTTGAATACCAGATTCTTTATTTCCTGCTGAAACAATAGATCAGCTAAGGCAGATACCTTCTTTTTCCTCTGCCTCAGTTCTTCTACATGCAAAATTCAGACAAATGAGCTACTGTTTCCATTTGTATCCAATACCCAATATGCCCAGAAAATATTCTAAACTCAATATTCTAAACTAGTACTACTTTCTTAGCTGTAGAAAACAAATTTCTTTAATTTTTTTTTTT
>VYXF01005518.1:373375-416473 GCA_013397295.1 Polioptila caerulea | reverse complement strand
TAAAAAAAGGTCTTTTTTTTTAGGTTGAAAAAAAAAATTTTTTTTTTTTTTTTTTTTTTTTTTTTTTTTTGAGTTCTTATCTCCCGCAATAAACATTTACTCTCTGGAATGCATATACTCTAGTGACCCTTGCACTGATTTTTAAGTTTATTTCTTTTTGTTGCTGTTTGGGGTTTGAAACACCTTGTAGAATATTAAGACCCTGAGCACGATCAATCTTACAAACAAGGAAAATATTCTATTCTCACTTTAATGCCATCTTATTGCTTCTATGCATCTAATCTACCTTCAAAAATGCTAACAATCAAAAATATTGTTGCATAATTTTTTCAGTTAGCATTAGTATTCCTTGTAATGTGAGCTATGTACAACATGGAAGAAGGAGAAGATTAGGAAAAAAAAAAGCTGAAAAAATTAGATTTTTGCTCACCAAATAGAAGTTCTTTTTTATCTGCAGTTTAATTCAGAGTTATAATATATCATGTGTTGTATATTCTAACAGGACCTTGGAAATTTTGGCATTATGAGATGTATTTTTTTGTCAGTAAAACACGAACCACAGAACATATTGCTTGTTAAACCTTTAAGCACACTTTACAGATAAATAAGGGGAGAGCCAGGTTTCAAGGAAAAAATTAGAAAGACTATGCAATTTAACATAATAACAAGTAATAAAGGAGGAGAGGTAAATAAAAAGTATGCAACAGATAAGCCAGCAGTGTTTACAGCCTGTGCTTCTGTGACCTACCTCACATCTGCGCCATTTTCATCCTTGGCAGCCAACTGCCAAATCATCCTCTGCTTCTACTGAGAAATGCCTCATCTCATGTTTATTGACATGCAGAGATCTCCACACTCATTTGTAAATGTTGTTTCATCTTCTTATTTATTTATAGATCTTTGAAGTTCAAGTGGTAGCAAAAATACATTTCTACACAGAAAGGAAAATGGGATCTTTATACAGGATGGTACCTTTATTTGAAAAATCTGAAGCATCTATACATTATAACATAGATTTCATAAATAAATGTTCAGAGCATATTATCAGTGCATATTGAGAAGAGTAGGGAGTTCTTGAGAAAGTAGTTACTTTGTCATATCCTATGGAGTGCTATCCAATTTACCAGCATTAATAATTCTCCTTATGAGTTATTTTATACTTACCACCTCTAAGCTATTTATATAATACAAAACCCCTGCATAAAAAGTCAAAAGATAAAGCATTACATTGCTGGTTCAATAAAACAAATGGCAGTTGGAGAACTTCTGCCTCAACACCATCATCAATATTATAACCAGTATTAGCTCATTTCTCTATTTGGTCTTTAAAATAATTTCTGAAGGAGTGATAAAACCTCAGAGTGAATAATGTCATTTTCTGTCATATTATTAATAATTTTTCTATGGTAAATGTGTTTCAAATAATTTCAGGTTTTAGTTTTGAGAACGATGCTTCATCTTTTCCATTTGAGTCTGTGTGTATGTGCACAAGCCTGTGTAGTCATGGAAGTGATGGGGAGCACTTTATTTTGCTCCAGGGATTAAGCTTCTCTCCAGAGTCTTGCTTTTATCAGTGTTTGAGAGGGGAGAAAAGACACATCATAGGGAATTGCAGACAGAGCATCTGTTGTCTTCTGTAATTCTTGAACTTTGCAGAACTGGTCATTGAGATTTAACATCAAACATAAATATCTGAAGCTTCTTTCTTACTGCAAATGATTCACACAGGGACTTAGTGGAATACAAATATAAATTTCCCTTTGAATAAATTATTCAAATCTAGCTTGGAACAATGGTTTTTAACTTCATTTTCAGATGCAGAAGTTCATACCCTTTATTGGTTTATAAATGAATAAATGGCGTTGCTTTGTAGTTAGAGTATTTTAAGACTTTTTTTATAACACATACATTTGTAAGCATGGATTTAAAAAGCATTTTGAGAAAATTTTGTCAGCCACACTTTTATCAGTCCTTTTATGGGCTAGACACACAATAAATTTGTTATTTAGTTTCTTATTAGTCACACTCTCAAATACCACATCACTTCTGATGGACAAGTGAAATATTTAGGCTTTCTATTTTTCATGTTTGCATAGTTTAGCTGTAATGACAATTACCAGTGTCAGTGTTTATGATAACATAATGTCCTGGTTTCAGCTGGGATGGAGTTGATTTGTTTCCTGGTAGCTGGTGTGGTGCTGCGTTTTGGATTCAGTGTGAGAATGATGTTGATAACACACTGATGTTTGGCTGTTGCCAAGTGTTACCCCAAGTCAAGAACTTTTCAGTGTCCCAGCCTCTGCCAGTGAGGAAGTGCACAAAAAGCTGTGAGAGAGCATGGCCAGGACAGCTGACCTGAACTGGCCAAAGGGATATTCCATACTCTGAACATGTCATGCTCAGGATATAAAATGGGGGAAATTGGGTGGGAGATGCCAGGGGTGGCTCAGAATTGGCTGGGCATTGGTCAGGGCATGGGGAGAAATAGTACTGTGCATTACTTGTCTTTTTTTGGGTTTCTTTCCTCTCTCTCTTTGTTGTGCCTCATTTAATTTCATTATTGTTGTTATTATTATTATTATTGTAAATTATTATTATTTTCATTCTAGTTTATATTTTATTTCAATTATTAAAATATTCTTATCTCAACCCAGAGATAAGGTTTTTCCTTTTTGGTTTCAATTCTTCTCCCTATCCTTTCAGAATGAGGGTGGATCAGTGAGCAGATGTGTGGGACTTAGTTGCCAGCTGGAGTTAAACCACAACAAGCAGTAGAACAACACTAGACTACTTTTTATAATTCTGGTCACCCACATACATGGACTTTATTTAGAACAATGTGGTGAAGAGCTAGTTTCTGAGACCATAGAAAACATAGCAAGTTCACCTTATAAAAACAGAGCAAAAAGTCTTCATCTTTTTGTTACAAAGAGCAAATTAGGAAAGGGCAATAATTATTGTACCTGTCTTGCTTGCAGAGGGTAAAAACACAGTGCATGTATTTGTAAAAAACTTCACAGCTGAGTTTCAATAGGTGCAGAAAATTAAATACACTGAGAGTGTTTGGCTATGACCTAATTCCACTGTAGAAAATCAATTTCTTGGTTAACTAATATTTGCTAGCATGACAAATAAAACTCATTAAAGTTAAAAGATTGAATTTTATTATCTTGGCAATACTGTACCAAGATAAGAAAAATCAACATTCATTTCAATTAAAATAAGCTTGATTATTTAAAAAATATATTATATTTCCTAACAGTTAAAAATACTTAATATTTCCAGCATGTATTTTTCCATATTTGCTAGCAATTCAACAAAACAAATTTATATATGACTTATTTTCTACTCTTAATTGACATCCAAGGGAAGCTCTGGTGATGTATCAAGACTAAAAAATTATTGTTCTTCCACACTGGAGTTTGAGCCAAATTTTGCATTCTTCTGTAACTTTTAAAGTAGCTTTATATTTCTATGTTTCACTTAAAGAGCAAACAGGGTGCTTAAGGATACACCAGAAACATGGGTGGACCCAGGACCTGCGTTCATGCCTTGGTTGCATCCTAATCCTATGCCAGGATGAAGATCACTGTGACACATCAGTGATCTTCCATGCCCAATTTTATGTGGGAAACAAACCTGGGTCAAAGTGTCCTCTGAGAAAGACTTTAGTTAGGATTTCATCACTCAGTGTCCTCAGGCTCCAAGGTAATGTCCAGCCATGCAGCAGTGACTACAAGATTTTAATGTTCAGCTGCGTCTGATCTGAGCTAGATGAAAAGTTAAAGACTGAGATTCAGTCTGCAGGAAGACCTTTCAGAAAAAAACCTTGTCTAGAAAGCTGGGGTACCATGTGTTCATATTTGTGTTCAAACAGGGGAAGGATTATATCATGGACTGATTTATGGGAGGCAGTACGGGCAGACATGCCAGATAATTGGAATCTGAGGGCTGATGGTCTATCATCAGAGGATTGAATTCTGCTTAATCTTCTACTTAGTTTCTACAGCCAAGCTTAAATTGGTTGGACGACTGATTTCAGATTATACTCATGTGTTTGGATCTTGGCTGCGGCAGTTCAAAAGCAGACACCTTGCTCTTTTTGCTGCCTCTGCTTTGGGAGTGGGAACCTTCAAACTAGGCTAGAACTTGAAATTGAAGGTAGCATCAATTTTAGCTGTTCTATTTAAATATGTCTTCGCCCTCAACTTAGCACTGATAGGTTTCCTGGACAGCCTGATGAAGACATGGAGGAAGTTGAGATCTTTCCTTGTGAAGGTACAAATTCCATCTCTCTCTCTTTCCTCCACTGTTCTTTCTCTTCTTAAGCTAAAAATTACTGAAATACTGGACAAAAATACTTTAGCATATTTTAGGATTTTTTTAAAGTGGTTTTAACTGGACTTCTATGTAGTTTTGTCTTTAATCCTTGTCTTACATCCAGGTAACTTGATTAATGAATTTCTATAATATTGTCACATATAACAAGAAGATGAATCCAATATCTGAATTTTTGTTTTCTTGGTCTTCTAATTTAAGATTATCTGCACTGTATGTCTAACCTCCTGGTAAACAGACTTATGCAAGTGTCACACTCTAAACTTTTCTCAGCGGCCTTTGTATGCTTTCATGGAAAAAACAATTATGGAGTCTCTTAGTGCTGAAATCATAACTTTAAAACTTCCCAGGAATTTTCTGCCTTGTGTAGGCTGCAGAAGCTCGTGGCCACCCTCTAAAAGTGGTGGATTTCCAAAAATACAACACAGGTGAGCATTCTGCAGATTGACACTTGCCTGTTCTCTTTTTTCATAGCTGAGACACTCAGGACCTGAGGCAATTCAGACAGAGATCTTTTGGACTTAAGGGATGATAGCAAACTAGGTTTTAGTCTTCCCTCTGAAAAGTCTTTTCTCCTCTGCAGACTTCCTCCAAGGTTCTTTTACATTTTCAAGTGTTCCTCTGACACCAAATAATCTTTCTCTTGTTTTCCTTTTTTCCATGACTCCATCCCCTTTCTTTTAACAGACCTTGTCTTAAAGCTAATAAATTCCTGACACAGATCCATACATTTAAATACTGTTCTTTTGTATGAACAGCTAGGTTCTCCCTGGAACTAATTTGAAGCTTAGCAGACAATATTCTTTTCAGTATGTTCCTGTGTTACATCCTTGTACCTCAGAGTTTCCCAGGTTACTGAGCTCTTGTATCAGCATCAGACGCTGTAATACTTTCTGTGCCTCTGCTCTTCAGAAAAGTGAATAATTGAACCAAGCAGTTTCTGCATCCCCCTGGGCTCAAAAGTCAGTGGTAGTTCTCAATAATTGTATGAATGGCAGAAGCCCATTTTGAACTTCATGCATTCCTCATAACAGCTGGGCACAATGTAACTCTTAATTTCATCTCCCTGATGTACTGTAGTTAATTAAAATTTGTGCCCTTGATTTGAGCTATGGCTTTTATATTTTAATGCAAATTCACTCAGTCATAATCATCAGCATGTCCAGGTGACAAAATGGAAATGTCAGTGTACTCTTAACTTCCTTGTATGGACTTTTTTAAACTTCCCTTTTTCCTTTCATTTTAATTTAATTCGATTTCATTTCATTTAATTAATTTTAAAAATTTAATATTTTTTTAAGATAGTGTGGCACAATTCCATAATGTATTTCTTTACATGCATAGGTCTCTCTGTCTTTTCCCAGGATTTTAATCTCTGGCTTTGCAACCTTAGAATTTTTAATATTTATCTGTAATGCAACTACAGTTTTTATGTGGTGGTTGTATTAACATGATGCTAAGATTGTGCTAAGAAATAAGATCAAGAAAACCAAGACCTGACTTGGCATATGAACTGTATTTCAACCTGATTATACATATGCATTAAATATTTTACTGCGCAGAATAAAACTGTGAAGGGGGCAAATATGAGCAATGCAGCAAAGTATCTTTTGGAACACTGTTCAATTTAATAACAAATCATTTCTGAAATGAATGCAGTAGGTCAAGAATAATGTTTTGGGGTTTTTTTAATCAAAATGAAGAATATGTCTCTAACTTTTCAATTGTATTTTAAATAAAAGTCTAGATACAGATTAGAAATGAACTAAACTATCCAGGATCTTACATTGGATTTTGAAATTATCTGTGTGTTGTTGGTTTTCTTGTATTCAGCCAATGTATATTTACCATACAAGTTGTGCTACCTGCTGTAAGCATAAATTAATTCTGCTTTCTTTCAAATCCTCTATGAAGTATGTCTTAAATGGAAAAGGCAAGATCTTTCATGCTTTGACCCAAAAAACCCAGCAAATGAACTTAGATGTTCTTTATTTTGTTTTTTGATTATATTTGAATAGTATAGGGTTTTTTTTAGTAGAACACTAAATAGGGGAAAGATATTCAGACTAGAGATCTGCCAAAACTGGTCGTTGAAGGTGGAACTTAAGTTTCTGTTCTTTTATAATAAGGTGACCCACCAGCTGATCAAGGGAAACCAATTATGTAATCCTTTTGGATTTCAGTAGAGCTCTCGATACTCTCTCTCACAGGATTCTTCTGGACAGAGTGCCCAGCACACAGGTGGATAAAAACATGCAGTATGTGAGGAACTGGCTCACAGGTCAGACACAAAGGGTTACAGGGAAGGGGATGACATCAGACAGGAGGAGCCCCACTACTGGGGTTCCTCAGGGATCCATTAGGCCCAGTTCTCTTCAGCAGCTTCATTAATGACTTAGACACAGGACTGGAAGGGTCACAGAGCAAGTTCAAAGATGTTACAAAGCTGGGAGGAGCTGCTGACTCCCTCAAAGGCAGGGACACCCTGCAGAGAGACCTTGGTAAATTAGAGGACTGCATAATAACCAGCAAAATTAAGGTTAACAAGACAAAGGGCTGGATTCTGCACCTGGATGGGCCAATCCTGGATGTACAGACAGACTGGGGAATTAATGCTAGAGAGCAGCACTGTGAAAAGGGACCGGGGGGTCCTGGTGAGTGGCATGTTGAACCTGAGCCAGCAGTGCCCTGGCAGCCAGGAGGGCCAACCCTATCCTGGGGTGCACCAGGCACAGCATCACCAGCCAGGCAAGGGAGGGGATTGTCCTGCTCTGCTCTGCTCTGCTCTGCTCTGCTCTGCTCTGCTCTGGGGTTGCCTCACCTCGAGTCTTGTGGGAAGTTTTGATCATAGCAATATAAAAAAGACATTTATCTACTAGAGAATGTCCAAATGCGATCTATGAGGATAATGAAGGGTCTTGAGGGGAAATTGTATGAGGTGCAACTGAGGTCATTCGGTCTGCTCAGCCTGGAGGAGACTGAGGGCAGACCTCATTGTGGTCTTAACTTCCTCATGAGGGGAAAAGGAGAGCTAGGCACTGATCTCTTCTCTGTGGTGGTGACAGGACCTAAGGGAATGGCCTGAAGCTCTGTTGGGGGAGGTTTAGGTTGGATGTTAGAAAAACATTTTTCACCCAGAGGGTGGTTGGGCACTGGACAGGTTCCCCAGTGAGGCAGTCACAACACCAAACCTGACAGAGTTCAAGAAGCATTTGAACAACACTCTTGGGCACATGGTGTGACTCTAGGGAATAGTGCTGAGCAGGGCCAGGAGCTGAACCCAATGATCCTTGTGGATCCCTTCCAGCTCAGAATATTCTGCGATTCTGTGTTTCAGTATTTCTGTGATTCTCTGTGGACTATTCAAAAGGATGAACACTGTGCCATGAAAGAGAAGAACAAAGACCTGAATTAGTATGCATTAAACCCTTCAGTATTCAGATATGGTTATTCTGTGATTTGCCTGCTTCTAATCAGATCACATTTGATTTTAGATGAAGTCTTTATATTTTTCTTTCTTAACCTCAACTGAGTAGTGGGATTCAGTCTGGCAAAGTCCCTGGTGTTTATTTTACTATTTCCTTGCAGGCTGACACCTTCATATAGATTTTGTGTGAAAACAATGCCACCTTGCCGCAGTTATATTTAACTTTATGAAAGAATTGCAAAATTATTGAATCAACAATTTTATCTGTATTTTTTATGAAGCCAAGGTTGTGGATAATTTCTATACAATGGAAAATTCATATTTCTTTCTTAATTAATCCAAAGGGAGTGTATTGGTATACTATTACAATACATTAATGGCATGTTAGATGATTTGATATTCTCTATATAATAATACTGCAAAAAAAGAAAATGTAAATTCAAGGCTGGTCCAAGAAAAAAAAGTCAAATAAATAGATAGAAAGTTTAGCTGATCTGCTGGGTCAAATGAAAGATACTTTTCAATTTTCAAAGGGAATATAACCAGGGCAAAAGTGGAATAGTTTTCAAGCAACAGAAAATATATGTTGTATAAATAGGAGTTATATTTCATAGAAATAACTTATGGCAGGTCTTTAAAATACCTACTTTTTTTTTTTAAGTATGATGATTATACTTTTTTTGACCAAAAGTACTAAAAAACATTTTTATATCATTCCTGCTAAATCTTTTAGCCCAGTTTTACTTAAAGGATAAATATGTCTGATGCTTGGAGCCTGTCTTTTGGCATAGGCAGGCATGGTAATATAGGTTAGATAAATACAATCTTCAGGGAGTAAATAAACAAATCTATTTCAGTCCTATCTTCACTGCTGCATGTGGTACTCAGTGAGACTTAAGAACATTTGCAATATCTGGTATTTTATCTTCCTCTTCAAAGAATGAAACCCAAAACCTATTGTTACCTACCAGAACGATTGGCACAGTAGAGGAGCCACCTGGACTAAGCTGATGGGGAATTCAAAGGTGAAAGAGTTATTTAGAGAATTCACACAGCTGGCTCATGTTTGCAGGGTTTGGTGTCTGGCCCAGTGCAACCAGATGTCTTTCTTCAGAGAAAATTAATGTTTTTCAGAGAGTGTGCAAAGGAGCAGCATGCAGGCATGCTTTTCTTTAAAGGAACATTCCTCCTAAATGTGTGAGGTCTTTGCTCTGCTTTCCCTAGGAGACTTGAACCACTGTCCTTCTCTGCAGAACATCTGATGCTATTTGAAACTGGAGCAACCGGAATAACTTACTGCCTTCCCTGCTGAAGCAGACACGCACTACAAAGACTTCTCTGGGCTCAGAGGAGAGTCAGAGTAAGCCTAGTTTAAAGCAGTAGGGAAACCTGAAACCTCATGACTGCTTCACAGGCTTATTGTATTTAATACAATGATATTTCCTTGTAACTTCACAGTTAATAGACACTGAAGTTAAAACTCTGGATATCACAGACAGGGATAACACTGTTTCTTTCCTTCCCTCCTTACTCCTCTGTCCTACCTTGTAAATAGGAACATCTGAAGTTTCCCATTTTATGGCCCTGTTTAACAAGCTATTAATTCTGTCAGACTTCAAGTACATGGATTGGATTTCTTCACACAGTCAGCCTTTTGTGATGAGGAAAGGCATTTACCTCTTCCTGTGCAAGCATTTAAAAAACTTACTTTCAAATTACCATGGTTTGTATACAATCTGCAGTGGTTTTAGTAGCTCGTATCTCTGAAGAGCCATTCCTCAGTGTCTGTGCTAGTTCATCACTATCCTGGGTGCCTCTTGAACATCAGACATGGGCCAGCTTTGAAGAGAGACTGAACATGCTTCAATCCAAGGGCTGTGCTGCAGTGGAACCTCACATCAGGACAGAAAACAGGCACAGAAAAGGCAGAGAGAAATTGCCTGACTGTAGGTCAGAGAAGACCAAAGCTACACTGGTGTGAAGTTCTTTGGAACAGAAATAGGCAGGAAATTTGTCAGTGAAAAACATGAAATAAACCAGGAGAAATCACTCACATGGTCTAGGGTTGCCTGTGTAGGGAAGGAGAATATGAGAAGGCCATGTACATGGGGGTGTAGGGAGATACTAACCCAAAGAGCTCCTGACTAGATTTAGGAACAACGATAAAGGGAAGGCTGGGACAGACTGGAAAAAATGTGTCACAGATGGGAACTGCAAAAGATTTTACTTCAGTTTGAAGCAGAAAACCAACTCATGGTCATGAGCAGCTGAGACTAGATGAAAGGAGATGAGATGACCCCTGGGGAGAAAGAAAATCTGGCTTCATGCAAGAAAATGTTTAAAGGAGGAGGCAGCCATCCAAATGGGCAGGGGATGAGAAAGAAATGCTAGAAATACATGAAAGAATGGGACCTGGGATATTAAGTCTTGTGTTTTCATCCATGTCCTTCAGGAAGGAGTGAGGCAAGTCAGGCACGATTGGGAGCAGATATTTCCACTCTCCTTTGGTGCCATGGCTAGAAACAGCCAGCAATTTACTTTTTCCTCCTTTTCTCTCTTCTCCTCTCTTCTCCCAGCAGACTAAGTAATGTATCAGATGCCTTTTAGGTTTTCTAGATTTTGTGATGTCTCTAAAGAGTTGTTATTTCCTGCTTGAAGAGGGTCTTATATTTTTTGTAAGCCCAGTACCGTCACAGATGGAACATCTGACTCCCAGGATGCCAGGATTATGTCAATATGATGCTTTCAACTCAAATACCTTGTCAGGAGGAAATATAGCTTCTTTTCATATTTACTTCAAGTACCTGTTTCCTCATGAATTACTTCTTCCTCATCTTAAGCATTATTATTTGAATTTTGCCAACTCAGGAGAAGGTTCCATCAAAACAGTCTGTGTCACCTTCGGTTTTACAAATGAATCATGGAAAAGTCAATGGAGAGGAAAAAGTGGATCATATCTATCAGAAAACTGACAGGAAGATCATGACAAAAGTGACAAACATGGAGTTTTCAAAAAGCAGTGAGACATAGGCTAGGCAGCACTTGTGGGGATCACAGATGTCAAATCTTTCTCAGCTCATTTTTTAGACTTGTTAAACTTACATGGGAAAAAAGAACCTAGATTTGTCTTTCTGTTGCAAAGATCATCTCACATTACATGTGTTTCATACACAAAAACACCTTGTAAAACTCAGCAAACCAGTAAATTTTTAGATAATTTCTTCAACTATAGCATAAAATTTGGGGAACAATGTGGAAGACTCTGCATGAATGTGTTCCTGTGTGGCAATAGATGTATTCTTGTTGCTTTACTTATATAATTGTCAGTTGCAGTCCAAAGCATGAAATAGTGATCATTTTTGCCCCTACATACAAAAGACCCAAACAGTATTTTTAATTGTTTTCAATGAATCATAGAATTATACTATCACAGAATCCCCAGGCTGAAGGGACCTCATTTAATATCTGGCCCAAACTTTGTTGGCAAAAGCACAGTACAGGCAAGATGACCCAGCACCCTGTCCAGCTGAATCTTAAAAGTGGCCAACTTTAGGGAATCCACTTCCCACAATGGAAAGATAGCTCCTATGACTGCTTATTCTCATTGGGAAAATTTTCCTTATGTTCAATCAGAATCTCCTCAGGAGGAATTTGTACCCATCACCTGTTGCCTTTTCCATACGGCTTCTCGAAGGAAACAAGTCTCCATCTTCTTTGTAGACACCCTCTACATGCTGGAACATCATAAGATGTCCTTCAAGCTTCTTTTCTCAAAGCTGGACAAACTCAGATCTCTCATCCTTTCCTCACATGGGCAAGCTTTCCAGTCCTTTGTTCATCTTCGTTGCCCTTTACTACATCTTCTCCTCCCTGTTCCTTCTTGTATAGCAGGGATCAAAACTGAACCCAGCATTCAAGGTATGGCCTGAACAGCTCTGTGTAGAATGCAATAGTGATTTCTTTATCACTGTTGGTGAAACCCTTATTGATGCAACCCAGCATTTGTGTTGGCTTTCTTTCCCTAGCCATGTTTATCCCTAGCCTATGCTGCTCTCCTGGATTTTTCTGCAGGAGGAGGCTGTGGGAAACTCTATCAAAAGCCTTGGACATGTCCAGGTAGACGACGCTCACCGCTGGCCCCACATCAACCAAGCAGGCGCATTTGTTGTAAGAGACAATCAGGTTCGTCAAGCACAATTTGTCCTTGGTCAATCTGTGCTGGCTTTTCCTAATCATGGGCTCCATTTGACAGATGGGCCTCTAATTTCCTTGTGGATAGGGGTGATACTAGCCTTCTTCCAGACTTTTGGGATGTCATCTTAATCTCCATGACTTTTCAATGACAAAATATTATATTAGTTTCAATGATCACTGTCAGTGAATTATTCTCAAATCTGATTACTTTGCATGTGAAAATTTTGCCGTTTTCACAACCCTCTACAATTCTCTTTAAAGTAAATGTTTTGGGAAATTAGTGTTGTCATTTGATCAATTTTAACATTAATATCGCAGCAAGAAAATTTTAAAAATGTGAACAATCATTCTTGAAAATACTCTAAGTGATTTATGGGGTGAATGATGTGGCCAGACAAATTTCAAAGGAAAAAATAACATCACTGCTATAAATGAAGTGCCCTGGACACTGTATTTCAATTTCCAATTGTAATGTATCTATGTCTCATCATAGTTTTGGTATAGTAATGGAACACAAACAAATGCTCAGTAAGTCAATTCATTATCTCTGTAATATATTACTGCTCAGTAGTCAAAATACTTTATAAAGTGCACTTTTATATGCCTTTATATTTTTCAAATGTTTTTACATCAGACTGTCTTTAATCAAGTAAATAATGTTTGAAGTTGCTCCTTGCCTCTGGGATTTGAGTCAACAACTTGCCTCTAGTTAAGGAGGACAAAAAAAAAGGTAAATTATTCTAGTTCTAATTTCTCTTTCCGAACCCTAGAGATAAATTTTATCTCTGTTGAAATGCCTAAGAAATCCCGTGTTACCACAACAAAGAAATGGAAACTTACTTGTTTTTCTCTATAAAAGTGTCTATAAATATGACAGAGACGTAGATTTTTTTTTTACTCAGCCTCACACCTTTCACGAGTCAGAGAAGAGTAATCTCAGTGCTTTAGAACTCTGCTTTGAAGTGCAACATAGGATTATGTGAAGCAGAGTTCAAGATATACTGGACATTGTTGAAATGTTGCTGAATGACTGCCTAGTGTTCTGGCTTTGTAACATTTATTTTGCATTGGTTCTCTATCTGTCTAGGTGCATATAGCAAGAAATTGAATTATGCAAGCAAGAATTTATTACTTTTCAATCAATATTTCAAAATTTTCTACTGCTACCTCATAAGATGACATTTCTCTTAAGTTACCTTAAAAATTAACAGCTATATTCACACCTTAACAGATTTTGTAGCAACAGGGCAAGATAAGGTGAATTTTACTTTGGAGTTGCCTGCCTTCCCTTATGGCAGCAGAGGGAATCCTAGCATCTAGATTGGCTTTATGTAAACCAAAGCTTTTGGATAGCTGAAGTTTGGTAAGCAAACCCATGTATCTTCCCTAATGCATCATTCACTTACTGCTTTTGTAATTTTCATAAAAATAGACTTTTATCCTGAGCAAGTCCAGTTAATCCAAGCCTTACTGAGTTGATGCTAAGGTCCCTTAAATTCTGAACTTTAGCCCAGTCATGGCTTATACTGAGTCTTCTACTTTCTTTTCCTTTATTTTGTTTAGATTTTCTATTCATAAAATAAATGTGGGCATCTCTTTTGCTCCACTGGTATATAATATTAATTATATGTGAAACTATATCCAAATAAAAATATTTGAACATTTCTTATTTGAAGATCACACACACAAAACCCCCAAACTATTGCTCCCAAGTCAGAGTTCAGTTATTCTGTGCTTTTCAACTAACTTAGCTGGCAGTTAAGCTCATTATGTCCTACATTGTTCCTTTGTACTTCTTTTTGTCTTATATCTCAATAGGTTTTTATATGATTTTGTGGGTGGACACATTTATCACCTTAACTTTTTTAGTGACAAATTCTATTTTCATCCATCTTCATTGCTAAGAGATACTTCTAGGATGTATATGTAATAATTTGAGGAGTTTGCGGCTGGTGAGGCGATCTATCTATTTCTGTGTTGTGATGTAATTTTAGTTTTATTACATTAAGCATCTGTTGCATGATGATGATTGTAAGTAAATTTATGTGAAATATAAAAGTATTTTAGAATTAAAGACTTTAATAATCAATATCTTCCTATATAGAACTATGCATTTTATGCTTGCAATGTCTGGTTTTAACTGAGGCAGAAATCAAGAGGCACACAGATCTGCATGGTAAAGTATTGCGTCTCAGAAAAATTTTATCTTGAAAGAATTCTAAAATAAAAACATTAAAATTTGTTGCTTTAGAACAGCAGTCTTCTTGCAGGTTCACAGAGCCCTCTCATACTGAGTCTGGTATTTATTTAAGATTCCAATAACCACTTAAAAATATTAAAAGGACTTTTCATTATCCTTGTTGATTTGGTATTGTTTAAATCTTTAAATAAATTGAATGAATTCATTATTTTATTCACTGTTATTTATGTTTGTCTTTGCTAACTTTGGAAATGCTATCGTTAGATCAAAACAGGAGTGAAGACTTAGGTATCTTATACAGAAATTAATTACAATGTGATGGTTAGAATTCCTCTACTTCATAAAAAAATTAATGCAGTTCAGTATTTCCTCTGAAGAAAAGACAATACTTAAATGCAAAAAATCTTGTTGGATTGACTGATAAAGTCCATCATAATTATGGCTGGATTTGAATTAATTACTCCTGGATGTATTTGAGTGGAAAACACTGAACTACTCTGATGACTCTGAGCGTGTGGAAATGTCATGAAAAGAGAAGGCTTCCTAAGAAATTTTAGTACTGCTTCTAATATTAGATAAGATAATTTATTAGATTACCACACTTTTTTAAAAGGAACCAAGATTTTTATAGATGGTTGGAGACATCATCTGACATCTAAGTAAATGGCTTTTTGACCCTTGCACTTAACAATGCTGATATCTTTACTATCACTTCCATTCTCTTCTCCTTCCTTTCCTTTGAATTAAAGCTGACTTGTAGGCAAATTATTTAAGTGAACACTGCACATTCTGCTTTGATAACAGAAAATTGTGTTGAATGGGATTAAATGATATATAAAAATAACTGATCTCATGTTTGGTATGCTGAATTGAATTTTAAGAATAAAAATGTGTCAGAGACATAGCTGTTATCTAACAAGAAAAGTTTGAATTATGTCAGCACTTGTCAGCTAAATTTTAGACAAACTTGAAAGCCTATATTCTGTAGAATCATCCTCTGTAGGACCATTCTCCTAAGAAAATGATTTTAATATTTCATAGACACCATTCTGCCCCTCCCTTGTTTAAAGTTCTACACATTTCATGAACCTGCTGTATTATATGTATTTTGGCCCAAGGGTCTGTATCATGGACTTTTTATTCTGATCCCGGAGGAAAAAAGCCTGACGGGCTTGACGGAGAGTTCTGTTTCTATGTGACTACTTTTTTGGTCTTGCAATAGGGTCTCATCCACTTACCATTATGCCAATTTAAAGGATATTATTGGTGCATAAGAACCACTTAACTGCTCTACTGACGGAGTAGAGATGTCCTTATCCTTTTGTATCCAATCTCCTCTCTTCAGCAGATGCACATAAAAGTGCATGATATGAAGGAATTGTTTCTGTCTTCATAAATGTTTAAGTCAGGAACTGACCTTCCTCCTTCTCTGATTCTAACCTTCTTTAGAGCAAGAGTCATAAAATTTCATCCAGTAACACCTTCCTTAGAGCCATCCAGAGTCTTGATAGCAACAGTTAGCAGATGTCTGGATGTTCAGGCAAGTAAAGAAGTTCCCTGGGTTTTCATTAAAATTGTATAATTTACTTTTCATTCAGTTATATAAGAAATATTGCACCATTTCAGCAGCTTCTCTACCATGTGCAGTTAAGATATATTTATGTAATTTTTAGAACTGACATATCAACCAAATTTCTAGCTGGTTCAAAGTCAAGAATAAAAAGGTGCTCTTATTTCTTTTGAGGAAAAAAAACCCTGAAAACTGTTATAATTACAAGAAATTAAAGTGAACATATAGGGCAGATCAGTGAATTCTAAATTCATTTAGAATTCTCTTCTAAATGAGAAGTTTAACGTTAACAATGCTGCAAAATTTTTCCCTAAAACTAATCTAAACCTCACCAAGAGACCTAAATATCAGATTTGTTGGCGAATGTAATTGTAGCAAAACTGCCAAAATCATTGCTGATCATTGATAGAGGAAGGTTTTATTTTATATAAGTCCTTTGATTTTGATATGTGATATATCCAATTGTGAAAAATGTATTTTGGTTAATTTTATTGTCTTCAGGATCACACAAGCTTTGGTTGTGCCACCTTCTTCTCATGTCATGTTCTGTCCTCCCTTATTGCTGCAATGTGAACACAAGAATATAATTCAGGAAAAGAAAGACTCCGTTTCATCTAAATGTTGTTTTCCATACAAATCCTTAAATTGGAACATAAGTTACCCGATAGAAAGTCCCCCAAAGCCATGGATTTGTAGGTTAAGTACTTGTTAAGCAGGGTACATTAGAAATGAGAAATACAGATGTAAATGATGATGTATTTTGTTACCAATTCTTGTTCTTTACTTTTTTATTCCCTCAGATATTTCCTGAGTGCTTAGGCTCAGAAAAGAATATTTAATTTAATCAAGACTAACTTGTAATAATTAAGTCAATGAATGTGACAGAGATAAATGTTCTAAACCCTCTATTTTTTTCTTGATAATTTTCTTAAAGTAGCTGACAAGAGAACTACTTTGATACTTGTATTTCAGCTGATAATAGTTGGATCTTCTCTTCTGTTTCGTGTCTCAAACAGCCCAGAAAATCAATACTCCAAAGGTACAGTATGATAAATTTTATGGGTTAGGCAGTAGAAACAGCAGAAACTCTGAAAACATCTGTTAGATAATGCACTGCAAGGTACATAGTTATTTGAATTGGGTAGGAGAAAGAGGGTAGGAGTTCTTAGGTAAATTCAAAGAGAACATTTTCTTGTGGGAGTTGAATTTTTTTTCTAACTTCTGAAGTCCTTCCTTCTGTGTAATTTATTGTGTTAGTCAAGTCTTTGAATTCATTAGGTCAGATAATACTGACCTGCTCACATTTCCTCAATGAAGTTAATCTAAAAGGAGAGAAGTAAATCTCTTGTTTCTTTATCTCTTGTAAAGCTTTGATGTTTCAAACAAGTTGAAAATCTGAAAAAAACCTTTCAACAAACTTGAAAAAAACCTTCTGATATAGCATAATGTTGTGAAAGACATATAATCACTTGATAAACTTTCAAATATAAAAATAGTCCAGTAATTTTTACATCCTCTTTTTATGTGTGATTCACAACATCAAATATTTAATAATTATTCATGAGAATACAAATGCACAAAGAATAAGCTGATTAATCTTTACTACCTGGTAGAAAGAGAAATCCTAAATTAATATGCGATCTGTTCAGGTTTTCTTTCCCTTGCTTCTGCTTTAATGCTATGAAGGCAGTGTCTTTTTTTCATCTGGGGAATGAACTGGTAATGGAACCAGCATTCTGTCTGAATTATTTCAGGAGGAGTCTAAAGCAGAGTATTTGTAACAGATATAATTTTATTTTATAAAAGCATGCTAGTTGTCGTGAGAGATCCCAAGATGTTTTGGGTCATGAGCCTAAAGGCTTCTGTCAGTGCCTGAGGATTTTTTGAATGTGTCATGCGCTCAAGCACTGCTCAGCAGCAGTCAAAATGCTCGTGTGTTACATCACAAACTCAAACCACAGAACCACGCAAGATACCTTTAAGAAAATTATCTCCATCTGAGCCAGACCCAGTACAGCATATTTTTGTATTAATTTACTGTGAGGTGAGAACCTTGGTTTGTTTTTTATCTTGAACACTATGAAAGAAAAAAGCTTCTGGAAGAAGAAAGCCATGGTTTTTGGAACTTAGTTTCTTCAACATTCAGATTGTGCTTTTTCTTACTTTCTATCAGTCTTATATGAATGGCCACAAGATATTAAATTACCTCTATATATGTGAAAGTAGAATACTGAACTTCAGTTCTCAATCCTATGCTGGAAAAAGAGTGAAATTTTGTACAGATTATTATTAGAGAAAGCGTTGAAAATGCTGAGAGAAGAGTCCTGCATGACTAAACTGCAATAGTGTATGTGCAGGTTCTCATCTGTTTCCAGGCAGCATCAACCAGCCAGCTTGATTAGCTTTCTGTTGTCTGACTGTGCTCACCCTGAAGAGAGTCACAGGTATGTGTCACATGCATTTCACAGTTTCTTATCAACTCAGAAACTTCCAGCAAGTAGATTGATATTGGAGTCAGGAGTTTACTTTTCTACATCTATTATTATTTCATATACATTTTTGTAAGGGCTTTGGCTCTTCTAATATGGTAATGACCATTGTAAAAAAATACCATATTTTTTGTATCGTAATCTGAATGGTAAACTGCATAAAGATGGAAGTTATAATTGATCTGTATCTGTAGTTAGTGCATTAATTCCATCAGACTGATTCACTTTCTGTTTGGTAATATAAAGTAAAAATTTTAGTAATTGCTTTAAAAACATTCAGATATTTTCTTTAATTATTACTTTTCACTAAAAATGTACAATATAGGAACAGCAATAAGTCACATAAGTAGTTTGCATTGACATCAGAGCATAGAGTAAATGTTATGCTAACCAGAAAACTTCTAAAAGCTGTTCATGAAATAACAATAATTGAAAGTTTAATATAAAAAATCCCAACATATGTTGTTCAGACTATGATTATACTTTCTTTAATTTCTGAACTGCATGAAAGACTAGTATAGTACTTCGTATTACAAGATATTTATTAAATTAGGAGAGACAGAGTCTTCAGGAAATAAGTTTTTCTTTTTCTCACCAGAGAAGCCTCAAATAGTTCACTTGCTTTCCCCAGACAAGAAGTCTCTCAGGAATGACCCAAATATTTTCCTTCAGAATCTAATAAAAACTGTTCTTTTTCAGACAGAAAGGTCCCTGTTAAGGTACTGTTTTCTCCAGCAGCAGAACCCCAGAGAGATTATGGAAGACTGTGTGCTTCCTGGCAAAGAATTTCTCAGGCATTTTGTAGAACCAAGAGACATTATTCCCAGCAAGCATTGTCAATAATGGATTTTTTTGCTGCTTTGGGGTTAACTCAATCGAGAGTTACTTGCAGATTTCTGGAGTTTTTATCCATTTATTATTTCTGTTACTGATTCAAACGAGACTATTCTGCCTTTCCTTTCCTGATCCAAGCATATTTTTGTGTATTTTTATCCACAGCAGAATCCAAACTTTATAACACAGGTTTCTGTGATACTTCATAATTATTGTTTATTTTATCTGAATATCTATTGGAATTTGGGTTGAGTCAACCAATGTGTTGTAAATTAGATCACATCCCAAAGCACTGAATTTACCAGCATGAGTTTGATTTGCCATTTACCACTGCTGTAAAACAGCTGAATTTCAGATACACTGTGTAAAGTTTAATTTCTATAGTATGAAATGAGACTTCAATCATTGAACTGGCATGTCTGCTCAAATTGTTCCCATGTATTCTCATGGCTTCTTTGTTTAACTAAAATTATAAAGCATACAGTAGAAGTTAGCAATTGAAATCAAATTCAAAGTCTTTAATTTTCTCTTACCTCTATGTAATTTCTTGAAATAAAATGTCTATTACATTGTTTACATTATTCCTCTTTTAAAACTTGTCTCCTTCCTTGGGGAAAAATCCTGTCATTTTTTGTGATCCTTGAAGTTTCTGAACATTATACATCTGTTGTTTATTTATATTGTGAACAGGAATACAGATAGCTGGAAACCTCATAAAAAAGAAAAAAGTAAATGTGTGCAGAACAGAGCTCTATGGTGTCTATCTTCAAAATCAGCATGCAAACTGGGACTTCAGTGAGACAGGGTGATGAGTTTGTGACTACTCTCTTTGAGGGAAGCCATGGAGGATTAATAGTCAGAAAAATAGAGAAGTGTTTGGAAGAGGAATATATGTGTTTTGGGAAATGTAGGTAAGCTAGTTAATGGAAAAAAAACTTGTATATCTGTTGAAAAGCACAGCCCGTGAAGGTATCTCCCTGAGGAAGTAATTTTCAAGAGTCAGCAGTGGGACAGCAAGAGATGCTCAGACTGCAAGATATTCAAGATCGTGGTAACAGCTTTAATTTACCTATTTTTATTACTCGACTGAATTTGGCAAAGAGCTGGAAGTTGTGCCCATTGTTATAACCTTGGACAGATAACTAGATAGGCACTGGCCATTTATTGGATTTCTCCTGATCCCTTCTCAAAAGGTGATCTGCAGTGTTCAAACACAAGAAACAGAAAGGTTCATATACTTCTGGTTTTTCAGATTTCATTTTCATGGATGCAGTTTTACAGTGTCAAGCTAATTTATGTGCAGAAAATCCAAGCCAGTGCTTCAGGGAGGTCAGCCATGACATGGTCTTGCAATATTCAAAGCCTTTCTGTTGGCACAGCCTCCTTCTGTATTTTAGGGAGGTGGTCTTGCTGTGAGTGTGAAGTAGACATTGTTCCTGAGTTATGTCACTCATTCTTGGAAAGCATTCTGGCAGGATTGTAGGCTTGCAAGAAGGAAGTAGTCCTGTGCGTGGCTTCTGTTTGCTCTTTGCGTGGGCAAACAGCTGCCACAACCTAAAGATGTATGAGAATGTCCTGCAGGCAGGTATTTGGCAGTTCACAGGTTGGTTCACAGGGCTGAGAGCACACAGGGGACCACAGATGCTGCTGGGGCATCTCTTTGCTCTTGGCACCTTCTGCACCAACCAGAGCTGATGCATATCTTGAGGTTGTATTCAATAAGAAGGAATTACCTGCTGGGGATATTTTAATCAATGGTAACCTTGGCTGTATTGACCATGAAATAGTGGAGTAAAAGATCCTGAGGGGAATGAGGTAGAAGGGTCACAGAGTACTTGTCCTGGATTTCAGGACAGGATTTCAAGCTTAATCAGGGACCTAATAAGTGGAATCCCATGGAAGTCACTTCTGAAGAGCAAAGGATTTGGGAAAATGTAGGAGACCTCTAAAGGCAGTTCCCTTCAGGCTCAAGAACAATTCCATCCTGGTACTGAAGCAAACAAGTTAGATTTATCAGGATATCTTTGTGACTAAACAGCAGTTCAAAGGAAGCTAGGCTGATGCTACAGAGGAGGAATTTACAAATCTTGTTGATATAAGGATATAAGGATTGATGCTATGAATGCTAAAGATGACCAGTCTTGTTGACGTCTAGGCTGAAATGGCTGGCTTCATAAATGAGGGGAAAGCGTTGACTGTCATTTACCTTGCCTTCACCAAGGTTTTTGATATTGTCTTCTGTAATATTCTTGTTTGTATTTTAGGAAATTATGGTGTTTATGGGTGGATGACATATAGTCAGTCAGGCGGATAAAATTCGGGATGGCTGGACTCAGAATGTGGTGGCTGAGTTACACTCTCTGGAGGTGAAATACTGAATGAGTTTATACTATTGTCTGATCTGATTAGCATCTCTGATTAATGAAGTGTTGTAGTGCACACGTGAAATCTGCAGATAGCAATGAACTGAGGTAGTTGATATAACCATGGGCAATGCTATCATTCAGAAGGACCTAGACAGGCTGTAAGAACAGCCCAGCAGTAATCTGATGAAATTCAACAGGGGCAGATGCAAGAGTCCGATGTCTGGTAAGGAAAAGCCCCTTGCAGTGGTACAGCTTGAGAACTGCCATGCTGGGGAGCTGCTGTGTGCAGAAGCACAGTCATCCTTGTGTGCTGGGAGCTGAATGTGAGCCTGCACCTGCTCTGGCTGCAGAGAAAACCAGCAGCCTCTTGGGCTGCATAAGAAAGGGCATGGCCACCATCTGGAAGGGATAATTCCCTTTTGTGTGGTGCTCCTTAGAACATACTGCATGCAGTGTGAGGTTCTACAGAATAAGAGATGTAAAATGGCAGTGAGTTCAGCAAGGGGCCACTGGAACAGATGAGGATAAGGACAGTGAATAGAGGCTGAGAGATGGGGACCCTCTGCTCAGAAAGGAGATGCACTTGGGGCTACCTAACAGCAGCCCTAAAGTACCCATGGAGAAGTTATCAAGAAGACGGTGTTAGGATCTTCCCTTAGTGAATCCAGTGCCCAGAGAGTTCATACTGTCTCCATTCTTGGAGATTTTTAAGACCAGACTAGATAAGTCTGAGCATTCTAACTCAATCCCGTAGCTGTTCCTGCCTTGAGCAAGTTGTTGAGCTGCAGACCTCTTGTGGTTCCTCCCAACCTGTGATATCCCATGATTGTATGGCTTTTCTTTAAGTCAGAACAGAACTAATGAAGAACAGAGCAACAGGGAAGGGCAAGAAATGTTTTAGTCATAATTTTTAATAGTACATACAAATTTGTAAAAGTCCTGAATATTAAAAGAGAAAAAAAGATGGATGCACTCATTTCTGTAGCAGACATGATGTTGTAGAACATATTTATGAAGTAAAAAAATCATTTAAGATTTAAATTTTTACACAAAACTATTGGTAAAAAATCATTAAAGGCTAAAGTATTATGTTTACTGTCTTTAATTAAATGATATTTTTCTGAGACTGTTGGTATCTAAAGTGTATTCTTCCTGTCTTTCATTAAAAAAAAAATGCTCATCAAACTTCTTCTAACATTTTTAAATTTTCACATAAGTTGAATTTTTGTGGTAAAAATTTTGAAATACCTAGTCAAGCACTAATTACCAACATCCCCCCTTAGGAGAAAAATAACTTTTACAATGAGCTAGGCCATGCCATGGTTCTTGCTGCTTTGTTAGTGCAAATTTGCATCTTTGTTTTTTGTCTGTGATATCAGCCCTCAGGAGCTTTTAAGCTGCTCTCTGATCCTTGGTTGTATTTGCAGTTTCAGTTTAGTGCTGTTTTGGAATCTGGGACCAGTATATTGGTGAGTAGATGGTACATTAGCTCAGATCGTAGCATCACAGCATCCCAGCAGATGCTGTGTTAATTTAGTTTTTATTTCTGAATGCTGGTGCACATCTGGCTGAATGTCTTGTATAAATACTTAGCATATGCTACTCTCTGTGTAATAGAATGCAATTGTTACCAGGATGAATATTCAGCCATTAGACTGGAAGAGTACTGATCTTTTGTTGATGTTGCAAACCCTCAAAAAATCCTGTTGTATAAAAGGTAGTGTTATCCAATGCTTTTGCTTATTCCTGGAATGTTACAAGCCTTTTGTTTAATTGTTTTTTGGTGTGTTTTCTTCTTCTTTTCTTTTTTATTCCTAATAGATGGAGATAGTAGAAAAGACACAAACCAGCAATATCTGTACTCTCTGATGGACTTGTTAAACTTCAAATGGGCAGGGAATATAAACCAGTGCTTAAAAGAATAGTAGGGAGGTTTCTGAATGTGGACAGATTTATACATAGCTTAGAGTGCATCTTTGTAAATCCTTCATGTTGAGGACAGTATAGTTTTGTGAATATGATGGGCATTGAATTAGTAGTTATACTTTGTCTGGAGTCATAATAACACTGCTATAATCACCAGAGGTTCTTAGATTATTGACTACTTCAGGTATTAAGGCTTAGGTCGGTTTTGTGTTGATGAAAGCTTTTAACATTTTTTTTTTTAATGTAACACCAAAAAGGCTTATGAGAACAGAAATAAATATTTATTTGCCCAACTGATTTTCTGAAGTGAACTGGATGGTCTGGAAATATTTGTAACTTACAGAATCCTGTGAAAAGGTGGTAGCTACTACACACAAATATCATAAATTGGATGTGGATAAACCCACTTTATCATCAAGTGTCCAAAAATCTCCAGAAAAGTGTCCAAAATAGTTCAGTTATTTGTGTAATAATTATATAATAGGCTGGACTGTAATCTTTTATAAATAGTGGAATGGCGAGATGAAGTTTTCATCTGTGAGGATGCCCCAATGTCACTTTAAAAATTGTGTGACATAACTTCTGGGTAACAGCTAGAATGGGTAGCAATTCTTAGGGTGAAAAACTTCTAAGCTGATTTCTCAAAAAAGGGTCACTTTTATGAATGTAGAAACAAAATAGTTGTTGCAGTGTTCTTTGTCTTTCATCCTCTCACATTTTTTCTTTTGTTTTTCAATGGGAGAAGAGAAAGAGAAAAGGTTCTTTCATGTGCATTTGAGAATAGAAGAATGAGGGAAAATATGGAGTGTTTGGAGGGGAAAAAATTAAGGATTTTTACCCACACTGCAAACAGAAGTGCTGTAAAACTAATTTAATTAATTAATTAATTTTTAACAGAAGTACAAGGTCTGTAACTTTTAAACAATTGAATGTAATTTCATTTTCAAACAACCATACCTACCTTGCTCTTTCAGTACTTCAACCTTAGACATGAAAGTCTGTTAGGGCACACACAGTCAAGAGTACAAGAAGTCCTGATTTATGTAAGCTGGAAGTGGTGCACCTCAGAGCAGTGCAGAGAAGACTTAGTTCATGCTGTGCAGCTACACTAGAAAGGGAAAATATTCTTCCTGGAGGTGAGCAGAAATACCAACATATGCTGTGCGGCTACTGAATGACTTGAAAAATCCTTTTGCTTCAAGCAAAGCAAAATGGCTAATGTCAATAGGATTTCACTTATATGTGAGTGAAGAACTTGCTCACAATATTCCTTGACCCATACATGGTATTCATCATTCTGCAGAGATCGGAGACTGTTCTGACATAAACAATGGCTTCTTTTCTGGGAAACTGTAAGGGAAAAACTTGGAAATCTTTTCCTTGACTCCTTTCTGCCCTTCCCCTCAATGATGAAAGAGCGCCTGAGGAACAGAATTTGAAGCACTGGATAACAAGTGGGAGTCTAATTTGTTCCAACTGAACTTCTTTTGACTCTGGTGTTCTGGACTGTGTCGTGGAGTTGAAATCACTGCGGACAATTTGGCTGACATACTTAGATATGGTCTTCTTATTGCTCTAGAACCTTTAGCTTAAAATATTATTATTCATATTTTACTTTGATTCTGAAAAAAAAAAATTAATTTGAAAAAAAGCTGTATTACTTGTTTTCCAAAATATAAATATGGATTTCATAATTTTTTGGGGTACCCCTGTAAAAAAGATTTTAAAAGGAGATTTTTACACAACAATTCCTTTTAAATGCAATTTTTTTAATAGGGGAATACAGTGAATGTGGTTTGAATTGTACTTCCTCACAGGCTATTTTCTGTCTTTGTCTCTAGGCTTGCAACTGAATCTGTTCCTATTAGAGGATGTGTTGTCCCATGAGGTAAAATGTTTTGATTCCATATCAGGTGAGATTAGTAAGGAGTGTACCTGTGAGCTATCCTGACCAAGGCTCTTACCAAGAAATAGGTAACGTTTCTTCTAGAGAAAAGCTGCTCCCATTGCCATCCTGGTTTTGATATTCAAGCAAAAATTCCTTACTGGAACCAGGGGACTTAATTAAAGGTTAATAAATGTTAGAATTTTCCTATGAAAACTTCTGTCCTGGGAAACTGGCAGTTTTCTAAGAGAAGGTCATGATTTGGAAATGTCTCAGTAAATGCTCTTCATTGATATTTCCCATGCTTATTTTCTAGCTCGTCCATGATAGTTTGCTTTTTAATGCATCTGAAATGTTGATATTTTCTTATTATATTTAATTTTAACAGTGAATGCTTCTGGTCTGCATTGGTGGCACAGAGTGTCAGATGTTTTGAGACTACATGCATTTGTTCTGCTGTTTAGATGGTTGAAGAACGAGAAGCAAGATTGTATTGTTTTCCAAAACTCAGAGGTAAAAAGGAAGAAATAAAAGTTGCCCATCCTTAATTACAATTGTTTTTTAAAATATGATTCTTTTTCCGATCTGTCCACAATTTTTTTCTCTATTTCCAGGATGAGGAGCAATGGCCATAAACTAAAATACAAATAGGTTCGCCTCAGCATGAGGAAGAATTTTACACTGAGAATGGCAGAGCACTGGAACAGGCTTCCTGGGGAGGTTGTGGAGTTTCTCTCTCTGCAGAAATTCAAAACCCACCTAGATGCACTCTTGTGTCACCCTCTTTAAGGGACCCTGCTGTAGCAGGGGGGGTTGGAACAGATGATCTCCACAGATCCCTTCCAACTCAAAAGATTCTGTGAATTGTCAAGAACACAATATTATCTAATGTTGGGTTTTTCCCCTTCACAAAAACTGATTTTTTATTACACTCTTTAAAAATAGCTGAATTTAGAATTTATTTCTGTAGAAATAATAACTGAGCCTAGGATAAATATCTGTTGAAAGAACTCTGGGCTTAGTGCTCTGCACTGTGAGGCAAAGATCAATTCTTCCCCTGCAATTCTCTTCCTTACTCCACACACACCATCAGAACATCAGGTCTAGTCATATGAGTATATTTAACTCAAAACAGGAATATTTATTTGCAGGATTCTTCTGTCACCAAGTTCAGGCACATCATATGTTCTTGAGCTTTTGCAGATGCTTCACTTCTAGTATAAAGCTTGATAACCTTCTTGTGAGAGCTCTGGTCTCTGGTGAAAACTCTCCAGAAGTGATAATTAAAAAGAAAATATTCCTGCTCACACTGATAGAGTCTAAGGTAACTCATTTTATTTTTAGCAGTTTTGTTGCTTTATAAAATATTCAGGCTTCAATTGCTCTGGTCTTGGATTAGTGAGAAATATCAGCAACCCCTTTTATGTTTAAAAAAGATGAACAAATTTAAGTTTGATTTCTCACAATGTGCTATTTGACATTTGTGGTTACTCTTTATTTTTCTTTTTTGTCTAGAAGCATTCAGGGAGCTTTCAAAAGAACTAACTGAGAGGCTGGGGGCTAGAGCCACTGAAGTCAGTGTGATACAAAGCTCCTGCAGACATTCATTCAGATGCACATGGTAGATTCAAAAGTGTCCAAGTCCTAAATGACTAAGTTCCCTGCAGCATATTGAACAAATCTTAAAAATTTATTTCCAATAAATGCTTATTAGAAATACAATATTAGAAAAACCTGGAAACTACGACTACTGTGGCAATAGTGCCTTGAACAGGTAGCAAAAAAATCTTAGTAATTCCTTATAGTGAAAAAAAGTATTTTATTCAAAACAGACATCCCTCCACGTATCCGAGTCATTGGATGTGTATGTCTGTCAGTTATGGAAGCCCAGTAGAACAGACTCAGGATGGTTTGAATTAACTGATTGTTTCAGCTGCTGGCATATCCAGTACTAGCATTTGCTTTAGTAGTGCTTTTCATTGCACAAGAGAGCAAAATGGTCACAACCTGTGCAGGTGTCACAGACTGTGATCTGGGCTTCTGCAAATCACACAACTCTCATTCAAAGCAAAGGATGATGTGTATTGAATAAAAGCAATTGTTTACTGGACAAATCAGTTGAATTATCTATTCTGATTAAGTGTAATTTTTTCCTGGATGACTCCAAAGGCAACCAAACAGAGTCACGTATTTATAAAGATGAAGAACATCTTCAGAATGGTCAGCGTATTACTCATTTGCAAATGACTATATTTTAGAAGGAAAGTGAATATTATTTTCTCCTTGTTTTAGATCTCTGGTGGAATGAATGAATATTAATTTGAAACAAATTAAAACCAAAATAATTCCTGCCTGATGCAGACAATGTATTTTTTTAGCATAATAAAGAGTTCAAGTGCAGTGATATGCAGCACTTGATCTAGAGGAACTACTAATACACCCAGGAGCTTTTCTGTATGCAAAGGCAGTGCTGTTCCTTAGCTCCATACTTTGACACAATGGAAATAGATAGAATATTCAATTATGTTTATAAAGAAAAAGAATGCAGAGCTGAGGCTCTCCTTCCTGTTATTCATGTAAACAGAGGTTGAATTTGTCCTTTATGAATGCCAAAGGACCCTATTCTCCTATTTCTCCTTGCAGCTTAGATTATTGCCTGCATACTTTTTAGAAAGCAAATGCATGCATTCTTAGTTATATGTAACTATTCACAGAAGGATGGTCAGTGGCTCTTAATTTTTTTTGTTGTTCTTTCTTTTGATATGGTGTATGAGACTCCTTCATAGGAGTACTGGAGTGTTTCTGTCATTTTAAAATGATACAGTTATATGGTTCAGTAGGGAAAATGATGATCAGTTCAAATTGTGACTTCCTCTTTGACATGACAGCCTGCTGTTCTGGGAGTAGAGTTAAACAACTGCATATAGGCATTTGCATGTTGAAAAAATTTGCATTGTTCAATTTCCATCCTGCAAACACCAACAATGGTATGGTATGCCAAAAATGAGGAGGAATATTAAAGCAACTCACAAAAGAAAATGACATAAGTTGCTTCTTTGTGTTTCTAGTCACTTGATTAACTTATATTCATGTGAATGAGAACCAAGTCTACATACAATTGTTTTTACTTTAAGTCTGTAGTGCTTCTGGCATGCATGACAGAACATATTTTAATTAAGCTATCCACAGATTTTCAATTAAAAACTGTTTTCGAGCAGGTAATAGCTGTCCAAAAAAAAAAAAAAAAAAAAAAGGACAGTTCTGGGAACACTACAAAAAGCAATACAGAAAAAGTTTAAGTCAATTGTAATTCTGAAGATTAAGCAGATATAAACTGGAATATGCCCTTATGAATTCTGAAGCAGAAGTGGCCTATCATGAAAATATCATAATGCAATTAGCAGATGTAGTGACAAACCCATGAGGTTAGACAAACCAGGCAAACAGATGGTGCTCACAGTTCTACATATTCAATCAACATTTTTTATATTGCATCATAAACTTTATTCTCTGGTGTGAAGGGTCATATACTCTAGTCTTGACAGGCCTATGTGCTAGTATGCATTGTTAGGAGCTACAATTGTATCTCATACACACTCTTATTCAACAAAATGCCAATACCACATAACTACTAAATGCAAAGCACAAGTGATGAACTGTCACTACTAAAAAGGAAGGAATGGAAAAAGTGAAAAGTTCTTTCTTTCCATTTTTATTAACTATGGAAAATCAATAGACACTGTTGAACAGTGGCCTAAAATCTTTGCTGTAGGTGACTGTTGTATGGTCTGTGAATAGGAAGAGTCCATTGGTGCAGATATTCAATGAGTTGTTTTCTTTCATTAGCTCAGGATCTCAGGAAATTTTGACTTTAAAGCAGTCAATGTTTACTATCATCTCTTGCTCTTTATTTTGCATTTTCCATTCTTGTATCACTGTTCCTCTGCAATAATGATGCTTTGAAATGTTTCACCATGTCACCAGCTGTGTTATTTTCAGACTGGATAACATTTTTTGTTTGTTAACACAATTTAATTCAAATAGTTGTTTTGAGAAATTATCATCTACATATAGAAAATACCCAAGTGTTTAATTTTAAAATGTTCTATCATTACTTTTTTTTTTTTTGCAGACATTATATGCCAGACATATTTCTTGCTCTAAAAGGTAGGGCACTGGTGGGCAGCCACTGCTTCTTTTCCTAAATACAAAGAAAGGACATATGTAAATCTGCAAGCATTCATATGCAAATGATGAGTTCAAAAGGTCTGTAATGAAGTGAAACTCATATGACTATTGATTCAGCTTTAAAGATGACATTCAGGTACCAGTATCAGAAACATCTGCATGTAGATTGAAATACCCATTGTCTCCAATGCTTCTTTTGGATAAAAACCAAGTACAAGCATACTTTCAGAGTGCATGGATACGACTGACTGCAAAAACTGCTTGTACTTGGCTGCCAGGAACTCATTTTGTCATGAGTAATGGGCAACCAGCAATCCTAACTCGAGCTATTGAAAGAAGAGATGCAATGGAGTCACTAGGTATATAAGCATGTGAGGTTGATCCATTTGATAAGTCCTTCCAAAGAACTTTGTCAAAAACTATAAAAACAACTTTCAAAGAAATTAAAACTCTCAAGAAATAACAGTTTGATTTCTCTCTGGCTACCAGAAATAAAGACAAGGACTTAATGGCCAGTTTTCACAATGGAGGAGTTTTACTGGAGGAATGGCACAGATATAAGGTAAGGTCTGCAGCAGGCAATAATTTTTATATCAATAAATTGCATAATTTCAGGTAAGATTACATAATTTCTGGATAACAGAAAGTTATTCAGGGTACAAGCAGTTGCAAAACAGTCACAAAAAGCTCAATAGAATGAATGAGAAATTTCAGCTGAATTTTAAAAATGCTAAATGCCCAGGAGGTTGGGTTGAACAAGACCTTGAAGTCTTTGCAGGTAGCTTTCTGAGGATATCAACTTGGTGTGTAGCAGCCATCCAAAGAGCACATGGGAATTATCTGGAAAGAACAGGATACAAAACAGGGTATCAGTATGATACTTTGAATCCATAATGCTTTTGCAGCTTAAATGATGGATGAATTGTAGGACATTGTTTCTCAAAAAAAGATGCAGAAGGACTGTGAGATACAGAGATTTTTAAGAAGGGTGGTCAGAAACAGAAAAATTTTCACATCAGGAAAGCTGGACTCACTAAGACATACAGCTTTCAAAGGGGATGCATGCAGAAGGAGTACAATGAAGGTTTACATAATTTTATACCACGTGAAGAAAATCTGTGGGGAATTTATCTGCTTGTAGCACAAGATCTTGAAGTTGGCAAAAAGTAGAATGTTTAAAAGGTAAAACAGCACTTTTCATACAATGCAGAAATGAAAGCCTTCTGTTAAGTAGTTCCCAGTTCATATAGGTCAAAATTATAAAAAAGAGAATAAATAGAAGTGTCAGCAGGGAGGATGGCTTGAAAAGTACCTGAAATGTGGTTGCCATAAGAGAGAGAAGATGGAAAATATGGAAGAATCTCAGTGCATCTACTGTTTCTGATACTATTTTAGGAAACCTTCTGCTTTTCCTACCTTTCAGAGGTAGGACACAAGGTTAAGAGTCTGAGGCCTCAGATTGATGCTTTCTGCATAGATGGTCACTGAGGATCTCAAAATCAAATGTTTGCCTGAAGTTCCTCAGTAACTTCAACTCCATACAGTAAATGTGTAAATACCTTGGGGGTTTAAACACACACTATTTTTTCTTAGGATTAAACATATTGTAACATCAGGAGAGGGATTCAGTTACATCTTGCATTGCTCAAGGAGCAGGCTTTTAAGGCTTTTATTGGGGAATAAGAATGATTTAAACACAGCTCCTCTATCTTTCTGTCTACCCTTACTCAGAAAGAACACACCCATCAATTGGTTCAGTCTTGCTGTATCCTTGAATAATCCCTTTAGAAACATGAAATTTTCCAAGAGAATGGGATTTAGCACACATATTGGTAGAAAATCCTTTTTTTCTTTTTTTTTTTTTTTAATCTTTTAAAAAATATTAATTTAGTGGTCAAGAATTAAACTAGCATGCCAGTTAACCAACTTTCTTCAGGCTTGTCCAAAAGTTTAGGGTGAGTTTTTTGGTCAAAATTATTTGCATGTACAGCTACATATTCTTATTAAGTTGTCTATGCTGTGGTCACAGGTTCCTGAAGCAGAGTACCCACAAATATTTATTTTATCTTTGGGAAGTGAATTTGTAAAACTGTTCCCCAAGGGACTGGAAACATTTGTCCCCATGTTCTTCCATGTCCAGAATGACTGTAGGGGAATAGAATTTCAAAGGAGATTAATATTTTCTGGAGTGCTCTCAGATAAGACTGAGACTACAGAAGCTCATGCTCAAGTGTGTTTACACTGTTAGGTTAATATGAGAGTTGTGTTTCTGAAATTTGATAGATTATTACCAATAATACTGAGAACTGCCATCTCAGTTTAAAAAAAAAAAAAACCTTAAAATATTCTTCTCTTTTGAGATTCCAGCCTTAACACTTAACACTGTTTTGTAGAACATCTGGCCAGGATACTCAACAGTCTTAGGACAGCCCCTTCCATGATCCTGAGTAAATGACTAAAACATCCATCTTCTTGCTTTACGTGCACAAGCCAGGCCTTTAAACATATCTTTCCTTTTCACCTGTACATTTTATAATTAAAATTCTATTGGTCAAGAGGAAGAGAGGAACAGCTCCATTGTTGTAAATGCCCCTTAAAATGGGATTTAAGTCTGGCTAGCTCAAACCCTGGGCAATCCAACAGGACACTAAAGTAGCTAGAATGAGAGAGAGCTCGATTCCCTCCTGGCAGTGAGGGTCCAAAAAGTTTAATAGGAGATAAGTCCTAAAGGAGCAAGGGGAATAGCTGAGGGTCCAAAAAGTTTAATAGGAGATAAGTCCTAAAGGAGCAAGGGGAATAGCGGGGGGGAAAGAGAGCCACAAGGTGTAGAGGAGGAGGGGCAAGCAGGACAGCGAGAGAGTCAGGAAAGAATAGAGAGGAAGAAGGCCAGGAGGGCAAAGAAGCCAGACATCTGCTGTGGGTCACCTTTATACCCGGGGGAGAGAGGGGGTGGAGGAAGCTTGGCCAAGGGCCAATAGGAGACAATTGATGGAACAGATAAAGGGAGGGGAGGGGCTTTAACCTGAGACAGTGAGGAGGAAACCAAGATTACAGGGGTTACATGGGCCAAACCGTGTGATACAAGTTTGGTAATACATTAGTACAATACAACACTCCATCACTCCTAATCCTAATACTTAGATACACACAGAAACAGTAGGGGCAAGCCTGGGTAGGATGTCTTAGTCTCTGGATCATATCCATGAATATGTCAGTGAAATTACAAGTTATTGGAGCTTTTGAACATGGTGACCTCTTGGTTTTAAATGTATGAACTGGGAGTTATTTTCACACACAGGCAAACTATCACTGGAATTACACTACTCAGTGAAGGGCTAATTCAGCTTAAGAAGAAATCGCAGTTCTTGGGGGATAGGTCAGAGATTTGTAGACAAATGTCAAGACAAGAAAGGGGAATATATTCTGATGAGCCATTACAACAAACATACCAAAACCATGGTAAGAATGATAATGTGTTCTGTTGGACCATATTTCATAATAATAAACCTTTTTGTGCTTTCAATTTCTTGCCCTAATTTATGAGATGTCATCAAATGGGAGAGCAATTTTTTTTTATTTTCATAATGTTTTTCTGTTCAGAAGAGAAATAAGAAGAGACAAGTCATAAGATAAACTCTCACCAGTACTTTGGACTGATCATGTTGCTCCATGATCATGATGAATCCTTGGAGGGCAAACTCGTCCGTTCACTTGTACAAGCTGACCTGAGCAGAGGCCATTTACTAGATTACTGTTACTTGCAGGCAAATAGACAGGAGTAAAGTCAGTATAGAGTGGTGCTACAGGAGTCCTACTCTTTGCCTTCTCCCAGAAATCAGTCTACTGGACTGCACTATACACTGCAATCAGTGAGGTATTGTCATTGTTGGATGCACAAGGACACACACAGATACTCTTTGATGAGAAGGTTAAAAACTATTTATTGAAACATTTGACTTTAAATTTATAGTATTTTCACACAGATTAGGGATTGGAGGAGGAGGTTGACGCTTCTCCCATCCCGTTGGTCAAGACAACCACCCATCAGGTTTTTTTTACTCTAAGAGAAAGTATGTCAACAACTTTGTTTTAACATAAACATGTTTTTAATTATAACACCCATGTGTCAGAAAGAACTATGAACTATGAAAAACATCAAGTTAGAAAGTATATTAGAAAAACTGAAAAATCAAGGTGACAAGGTATCAAAGCGTGAATCTGGGTTTTGAGACTTAGAGAGAGGCGGAGACTACAGAGAAGCAGATCTAACACCCATTATAAAGGCAATATTGACTAGTTTTCTTGTTTTTTTTTTTCTAGCCTTCTTATAATTTCTGTCCAGTTTCTAAAGAATTGAACCTAAATTTTCCTTTGGATTATTCCAAGTTTAATCCTGGCATTAAGTTTGCTGACAATTCCTAATTTCTTTAGTGGTTACTTATTAATTTGATATCTTTATAGCAAAAATTAGTTATTACCTAAATTTATCCAATGTTGCTGATAGTTCAAAATCCCTTCAGCAAACCTATCTCACTGGAGTTATCAAGTGCATCCAAATATTCCTGATACTACCATCAGGGCCTTCACTGACAATCAGTTGAAGTTTTGACTACTGCTTTTATTATAAAATAGAAAGATGGGAGAAACTACAATATCAAATTTTAAATCTGACAGTTACAGATTTAGAACAAACCATACAGACAGAAAGATACCTGCCTGAGCTGATGTTAGGTTTCTTTTAGAACCAAGAATCTGTATGCTGTAATTGGTTTCCAATCCTTTGTTTAAAAGTAGAATGAGTTTGTTTAAGTAAGTCTTACAAGAATTCTCATAGTAAGAACTTATTACATTTTTGAAGGATTAGTGATCTTATAAAATATGGACTGAGGTCAACCAAATAGAAGGACTTGCATAAAAATAATAGAGAAGAAAATCAGTCCCTCTACAAACAGTGTTCCAAAATTGGTTCTGTCTTTAAAGGGGGCATAAATTTATATTTTCTGTTTCAAAATGACATTTCTACTTTTAGTTTATTCGCATTGTGCGCAAATTTATAGCCAAGAGTGTAGAATTTCTAGAATGGTCTGTGCTCTCCTTGTTCTGATCTTGCAGTTCCTTTGAGGAAAAGACCTACTTAGAAATTTTGCAATATCCATGGAAAAAAGAGTATTTTTAACAGTTTAGAAATAGATCAAATGCTGCACTCCATGCAACTGACTGTTCTCACTTTCCAAGTCATTGAAAGTCCACCCACACCTCTCTTGGAAAGAAAGTGACATTGTTAATTCACAAAGAATTCATGTTTTGAGCTCTAGGGTATACTGATAATTTGACAGTGCCCACAACACCAGACCTTATTTTTACACCTAAAGCCACTTGGAAGTTCCAAAATGGAGTGTTATTGTTGATGTATGTACTTCTACACTTCTGTTTTGAATTTGCCATTCTTGCAACTAATTTTATAAAATATCTGTCACTTGTTGATGAGGAAGCTCTCATGTCTCTCTTTATTTCGTACCACTCCCTCAACAAATAAGTGTACCAAACAAAATACTTGGCCTTCTTTCTGTCACTGGGCCATAGAGAGAATTGCTGACTCTGAATTAATAAGTAACAAACAGTCCCCATTTACCATTGCTGTCTAATTGCAATGAGAATGTAGGCCTTAATTGCACCTAAGACTTAATAGATTATATTTAGGACATGAATTGCAGGCTTAATGAATAGGATAACGGGCGCTAATCAGGTTAGGAATAAAATGGCTTTAAGCACTTTTGCAAATTAGAAATTTTGAACTCTCCTGTGTGAAGCGGCTCACTGCAGCCATGCTTAATAGCAGATTTGATGCCATTGAGGTCCTGCTATTAAACTTTGACACCAGCCCTGACATGGTGCTTCATCTCAGTGATTTTTTCAAGTAGGAAACTACTAGGGTAATTTCAAAGCTGTCTTCTCAGTGTCCAGTAGACCTTAAGTGTGGGTAATGCCTTTCCAGGTCTTACACTTTCATCACGCTATTCTAGCTGCTAAACTTATCCAACACAGGTTTAGATTCTCACTTCAGGTTCCCAAAGACCGTTTCTGGTTAAGATTTGACACACACTGTTGGGGTTGGTTCAGGAGAAGAAGAAAACTCAGCCCAAGGCCGTGCAGAAATAGTCATGATGAGCAAAAAGCTCACTCCCAAGATCCCTCGGTTGTTCTATGTAAATTGTTGCAAGAAAGTTCTCAGTTCTCCCTGTTACTATTGGTTACCTTTTGCTGCAAGAATTATATTATTCCTAATCACTCTCTCCCATTGGACTCTTCCCTCAGATCCCCTCCCTAGCTCCTCCTATACCTAAATGTATAAATAGTCCTGCCCTACCTGGACCCTACACTTTTCTGCTTTGTTCCTGGTAATGTGGATGCTGTCCTGTTGTTTTTGCCTTATTAAAGTTCTGTTTCCAAACAATCAGATCGGAATCGTGTCTCTCTCCCCAAAGTTGCCAGAAGCTGATTCCTGAGGAAGCCACTGGTCAGACTGTCCAGGCTAGGACTGGCGGGCTTCAACACACACTCCTATCCCCTGTCATTCTGGAATAGTGTCCTTATTCCTCACTCACAATACAATGTTTAACTGAAGATGTGTTTGTGCCTGTAGAATTATCCAATTCCTATTCCCTGGAGCTCTGCAAGGCAAAAGGGGTATGCTAAAATGGTAACTTTTCCTCTTTTTAATGCCCCCAAATTTCTGTGACCTTTCTTATCTACTGTGTGAACTTCTCTGGCATCATTAACTCCAACAGGCATATCTGCAAAGAGACATGCCAATGTTTTGGGAACTCCCAGTCTGCCAGAGCATGAGCTGGCTCTTGCTGAACCTCTGCCTTATATCCATGCTCTTTGGTCCTCTTTAGAGGTAGCATATGTTTTTATAATAAAGATGTACAAAGCCAGTCCTGACATTTTGTCCAGCTGAGCCAGCTCCGCCAACTGAGTAGGAAAGGTCAATGTCATGTACCCTACTGTGGCAAAGGCAATTCTGCAACTGCATTGAGGATAACTAGCACGTAACTAAACCTGAGGATGGGAAGGTGAAACTGAAATATTGCTAGCTTTTCCACTGACCAAACTCACATCTTACAACTGGTTTTAGTGTACATATATATGGGCATGTCCTTAGTATTGTGAAAGATTGCATAGCCACTAACTAGCAAGAGCATTTTGAAAGTTAAAAAAAAAACTTATTACCAAATGCTGATTTATTTTTTCTGCTAGGTATGCAGTATAATAGATGTGTACAGAAAATAGGTATAGGACTTTACATTTGGCAAACTGACCTATAGTAGTTCGTGAAGATGCAGCCTAATGCTCATACAGAGTTATGCAAGCTTACAAGAAAATGCATTAATTATTTTTAATAATATATGAATTAAGTATTTATATTAGCAGAACTCCATTGTATGTGAGTATTTCAGCTGTGCTCCTTTTTCTTATGGGATGAAAGTAAGGGGCAACCCTTTCAGATCTGTTGGAAGGAGCAGAGCATATTCTCTGTAATGCTGGAGTTGTGCACTGGGGAATCAGCAGAGTCCTTGGGAACAGAACAAAGCAGTTAGTGTGGTCTCCACGTATCCACAGATACTGTCTACAATAGGGGATTTCTAATTTTTAATTTTTCTTTTAACTTTGGACCTTACTGCCTCCATTTTTTTTCAATCCCCTGTGAAAATTGAAAATTCAGTTTGCTCTGTACATTGTCTTGATCTCTGTTAATTTAGACCTTCCCTTTTTTAGTGCTCAGGAGGTGAGCTATTCAAGAACAGTAATTTAGAAAAGTATATTTCTTGCTGTTTCATGGATTATATCTTTCAAAACAAGTACCTCTGAAAAATAGGTATTCAAAGATCCTTCGTCCTATACTAAAATATATTAGATTTAGCTAATTAAAAATAAAAGGAAAAATAGGACTATAGCCTATACACACATCTGTAGGAGAAAGCATCACACATTGCAGGAAATAAATTGCTGAGTAAAAAGTTTGGAATAGTTTAAGTGTAAATATTTTTTTTTAAGACCAAATACATATATGTGGGTTTTGATATTAGACGTGCTCTTCATGAATCCTAGTGTTGTGTCTACAATGATAGAGTAATACTTCAACCTGAGTGATATAACCACTATTTTTTTTTTTTTTTACAGTGAGTTATGCTGAAATATTCATGGCCAGAGAGAAAGTAATGAGGCTTAATTGAAATATCTATCTCTTGGATACACAGAGAGATAAAATATCAAGTACAATAAACTGTTGTTATGTCTATTGTCGTTATTACCACCCTTAGGAGTAATTGAAATATACATCCAGCAGTGTGTTTACTCTTGGTTGGGCATTGGGGAAAGGGCTTATGGCTTCATTAACATTGCAAATATAATTGTATTCATGTAAATAGTCTTTGAAGAAGCATTGAAAGAAAATACTATTATTGAATGACAAAGCATCAAACTATGATTTGGAAACTGGAGGTTCATTTTCTGGTTCTGTTATAGTTTGCCTTAAAGTAAAGCATCTAACCTCTCCATTTAACTTGTTTTCCAGGAAGAGAAGTAAGCAGTAGAAGTTCCTTCTCATCTTGCTAGGACACTGTGACACATCTCAGAATTAAAAAGTCTTCTGGGGATACTGCTTGGATTGCTTTATGTCCTAATAAAATCTGATTTTGTGCAGCATATTTCATGGCATGAACCCTATGTCCACCCAGGCCTTACAGGGACAGTACAGTGCAAACAGAGATGGCTCCAGGACATGAACTGGAGTTGTGCAGCATTTTGTAGGAATGCCACAGGTTAACAGTGCCACCAGAAACCATATTTTCTCTGGCACTAATTTCTTTATAAGTATAGTTTTTTAAATTATTAATGCAATCTTTCAGCTTGCTCTTCTGCATTTTGAGGGCTTCTCTAACACATTCTATGTACATGCCTTTTGCTGTGCAGACTGTATTGTAAAGGATGATGATAAGCAAAAAGCAGCAAAAACTAGACTGAAAAATCTGAGGCACAACCTGTAGTCTGTTAAAAAACCATATGTACTTGACTACATGTGTAGTCATATCTTCAGCCCTTTTGAATGTCAAATGATGACCACCTCTAAGTGAACATAGATATGCATGTCTTCAGCTGATAGTGCCTGGTAACAGCTGGCTGTGCCTCTTTCAGCAGTGACGTGCAGTGAACAACTAACAGGCAGACTTCTGCACAATAAATAAAAAACAGCAGAGGAGGGCAAAGTAAAAATTTAGAAAAAAAAGGCTGCAAGCTGTTTTGTGGTGTTTTTAATTTGTTGTGTTATTTTTCTTTTTTTTTTTTTGTTGTTTTTTTGAGAGAATCTAATTAAAGAAACAGGAGACTTGTATGCCTTATAAGCATTGAAGAGATAGTAAAGAGGACAAGAATTCATTACAGACAATAATATTTGCTGAAATAGCAGATCATATTTGAACATAAACAGGTTTGATGGGAGCATGGACTAAAGTTCAGAAAGTAACTACAAAGACAAAATGAAGATCAAAACAAAAATGAAGATCAAAGAGAAAACTCTGAAGAACAAAAACTGGACACAAGTAGTTCTAAGATTGTTGGGTAGTATTACTTTGCATGTCTTAAAGAACTGTTCAGTACGCATCTGGTTAAATATTAACATCTTAAAAACATGAAAATTTGTGGTCTGTTTTAATTTCCATCCAGTACAACCCCTCATCCCAATGCCTAGTCTCATCCAGGTATAAACTTCAAGTAGACTTTGACAGGATACGACCGAGTCATAGAGGCAATACATTTCTGGCATTTCTGTAGGAAAATTCTCTGCACTCTCCTCTGTTTTCTGCCACTTTTTTAGTGGGTAGTTATAATAGCAGCTCTCAGTTGTGTGAGAGGGTACAAATTGCCTCCTCAGCAGGGCTGGAGTTGATGTTTTTGTAGTGGATCCCACTATGAAAAGAAATACCCAGTAACAAAAGCTTAGGCCTCTCTAAAGATGCCTGGTGATCTCACAATTAACTGCAGAAGTAGATTTTATAGAAAGTATCTGTGGCTGAGTAGTTTGGTATGTTTGCAGAATCTAAATGAAATACTTCAGACCCTTAACAACCTTGTGCTTCCTCTGGGAAAAGCTTGTTAAATGCTGGCCATGTTTTGCTGCATCTCCAGGCTGATCACAGGTGAGATTGCATTCAGGTTTGGAAGCAACATTCTCACTGAGTCCAGTTATTTTTTAATGCCACAGATAACCTGAAGAGTTCTCTAGAGCATTGGATAAACTGGGCCCACAAATTTGAATTAGTAAGTGAGACTTCTGACTTCTGGGTTTTTTTGATGCTTATAATGCAGACAAAGACCACATGAGGACTTTTTATTTTCTGATAAATTTGTGTGAATCAGCCTGGGTGGGAATTTTCTCTGCACTTGTGCAGAAAAATTGAATCGCTATTTGATGCATATATTTATTAAATATTTTCTGTCTAAATTTCTTAACTAAACTGTTCATGAATTGACAGTTTAAATACTACTTTACATATCTCTGTATGACTGTGCTTTATCTGTCACTGAAATTCACATTTGCATTTGAATTGTTTTTCTTCTCATAAAGTATAAATTCTGATGGAGACTAATGTCTTATTGATTAAACATTGTAATTATTTTGTATCTTGTTTATCCATCATCAGATAATTTGAGGGGGCAATTACTCTTTCAACATACAAACTGGACACAGAAAAGCATAGATACTTTGTTTAAAATTTCCAGGAGAAATTATTTGTGACCTGTAACAGGGGTAAAACTGAAATGTTTCAAATTAACCTTAGATTTGAGAAGCCTAAAAGGTATTCTAGAAAATTCATAAAGATACTTATTAGCTAAAGCTATGAAAAGTAAATATATTTTAATGAAATTGTTAAACTTTGCCTGGACACCTATAATATTGAATTCTGTGATATGTTTAATAAATTAAAGTATTTAAATAGAGGAAGACAATTTCATCAATAGGTCAATTAAAATCTATTTGTGTGATGTGCAACCTTCCAAAGCCTGTTAGAAAAGACATTTCATACTGAACATTTCACACTGAGATTTTTTTCTCCACTTTTGAAGTTGCCTACTGGGATAAGTATAACAGAAGAATGCTAAATCGATGTCTTCAATTCAACAGTAGTTGTAAAATTTCAGATCATTAGTGAGGTAGGTTTATTTTGGCTGAATAAATGCAACAACTATTGTACCTGAGTCATTAGAATCACAGAATTGTAGAACTAGATTTTAAATTTTTTTTTTTCATGGTTTATATTTTATTAATTTTTTTTTTGGTAACATGTATGATTTTGTCAGTTGAAGTGTGAAATCTGATTAGATTGTAGCACTCATAATGAACTAAGGGGCTGCCTCCCACATGATTAACAACATCAGGATTTACAAAGGAAAAGGGAAGGAGAATTTCTGCCCCACAAAAATCTGTCTAAGCCTAAAATTTTACAGAGAAGTGTGGTGAGACAGACATGCATCTGAGCCAAATAATAGTGAACCAACCAATTAATTCTCAGCAACTTTAATGTTTTAAAACTCCTGAACTGTAGAGAGAAAGATGATACCAAGCCAAAACAACCTGAGGAAAAATGTTTCCCAAACTTTGAGGATGTCTGATACCCTGCAGCACATCTTTTCAAATACTTCAAGCTCTTATCTACTGATAAACACTGAAAACATTGAGATGTGAAATTCAGACAAATAACGCTTTTTACTAAGAATTGAAAGACTGACTTGTACTTGTGTCTGGTGTTATAGACTTAAAGAGATGAGTTTTTAGTATTCCTTGATTATAAGAAATTGGAAGATAATCCTACTGTGCAAAATAATACTTGGAGTAATTTGCACATCAGTAGCTAGAGGATTTACACTTTATGTCTAGTTAATGTCAAAGCATTATCCACATAGGGAAGGTCTGTGGCAGTATGACATAGAAGTCAAAGGAATAGGTTTTTCTAGGACCTTTCATGGATATATTATTAAATTATAACCCTAGGTAGACTTGGGAGACTTGTTGAAAATATTTTGGCCAGGAAGTTTTATGCTTTGAGACTCCATTGGAATGTAGGACTTAATGTCCCCAGTGGGCAAAACTTTTCAAAACCACCTGTGAAATTGGTTCACGGCATCTAATATTAGCAGTTGACTATTTACTTGTACTGCAAATCATTCTACTTTGTCATGCACCTTGTCTCTGCAAAACAAGTTTTCAAGCATACTCTGACAATCTTTAAACAGTGGTCAAGAGAAGATTTTTCTATTAGAGCACTGTTTTCTCCTAGGTATATGAGAAAAAAACTAAAGAATAAAACAGCAACTCCCAAATCTACAGGCTTACAGGTGTATTCTATCTTGGCTCTCAGGAGCACATCAGGCCTTTGTGTCTGCTCCAGGCACTTCAGCCTAAGGGCATCTTAAATTCAAGCCCCAACGTAGAGTAGTCTGTGCAAACACAAACTGAGACTTCAAATCATTTGAATAGATCACATAGGAATTTTTTATATTCTTATCAATATTTTAAATACCAAGTATTATTTTTAGGAAATTATTTCAATTTTCTTTTCTGAGAGAGAATTCACTGGAGTACAACAAAGCAAGCAAAAAATTCTGAACATCATCCTGCTGGACCATAGTCTACAATTATTTAGTTCAAGCTCTTTTTAAGACTAAATAACTACAGACAGTAGACAGAGTAGAATTTTTAATGCCAGGCACATCCGTGAGTAATTCCTCTTAGATTATGCAAATCTATTGTATCTATGAAAGCTCTGTTAAGGAACATTATTTGGCTTGTAAAATTAATTACTTGACAACCAAGACACTTTTGATTTTTGATTGTGATTTTGCCTCTTTGTCCACTGAGTGCAGTGAATGACACAAGGCTCTATTGACAAAACATGTAATCATATAAACTGCTTGTCCCATGAGCAAGCATAGCTGGGAGTCTTGAAACAAATAAAAAGCTGGTGTTTGTTCAATAAAGAGAGGGCAAGGCCAAATTAAAAAGTATTATTTGAATATAGTTCTTTTCTACATATCAGTTTCTTGACCATTTTTATACAAGTAAAATCAAACTATCTTTTCAATACAATTGCATGTGTATATGGTCCATGGAATCCATCCTACTAAGATAACACCTTTTCCCTAAGGTTTAAAACTCAGTTCACAATAGGCAGTGCTTTCTGGCTGCCAGCTATAAGATAAAGATGGATAGACATTTTCCTGAAGGGTGTTACTGGTCATGGTCCTGGGAAAATAGCTTTAGGAGCAGTGGGGTTGGATCAGATGACCTCAAGAGGTGTCATCTAACCTTGGCCATTCTGAGATTCTGTTAAGATAAATAGCATAATTTAAAAGCTTTATAATGTGCCAAATCTACTGAAAAAATATTGCTTGTTTATGTAGATCCCCAGCCTGTCTCTGTTTTATTTTCCTCATTAAAGAAATCAGTATGAGGTTTGAAATATATTTAAGAAATATTAATGTCTGCCTGAAAAAAAGGTGAATACCACAGTGAATTTTTTTAGGGTAAATGTAACAAGGTATTTGTTTGTTTGTGGGTTTTTTATGTTTGTGTGTTTAAATTAAATCATCATCTAGATTCCAGAGTGGCCTGATCTGACTC